>ML093196.1:11790-69708 GCA_003697995.1 Taxidea taxus jeffersonii
AAGTAGGCAGAGAGACAGGCAGAGAGAGAGGAGGAAGCAGGCTCCTTTCTGAGCAGAGAGCCCAATGTGGGGCTCAATCCCAGGACCCTGAGATCATGACCTGAGCTGAAGGCAGAGGCTTAACCCACTGAGCCACCCAGGTGCCCCAGCAGACTTTCTTTTAAGGTGAAATTAGATAGGCACATCTTTCACTGGAGTAATACTCACTTAATTTGTATGTAATATTTTTCATTATAATATAATTCCCATAAGATCAGGTAGGAGAAGAGTTTGTTCACCAAGGAGCCCTGGTTGTGCTGTTTACATTACAGAAATCTTAATTCTTCTTTATACCAGAGCTATTCTTGATTTCCCCACCCTCTGCATTGTAAAGGAAAGAAAAATGTAATACAATTTTTGTTTCTTTTCCTATTTTCCTTGTTTCTACACAAAGGTCACATTGATACTAATATTCTTTTAAATTTTCTAACTCAACCCACTTTTATCTACTCAGTAAAGTTGATGTCTTTTTTTTTTTTCCAGTACAATACATTACTTTGTCACCAATACTGTTCACTCAATACTATACTACTTGCTTTCCTCCATAGATCAATAGAAATAGCTATTTTCCCCCTTCTTATCTCTGGCTAATGCAAGAGACTTTTTTTTTTTTAATAGCAGAATGGCATTTTGGAATTTTTGTCCTCATTTTTAAGGGAAAATAAATGCTGTAATTTGTTAGGTATGTGTAATATTTCAGGCATTTTTGGAATTATCTGTATTAGCTGTGAAAATTGGGTACTTATTGCAGTTGTTTATAAAACTCATATCAGTAACAATAAAGTTCAGGTAATAGACAAAAGTCCAAGGCTGGCTTTTTTTCAAACTAAATTTCTCTACCCATGTAGCTCTTATTGGATATAGCCATAAGTATAGTTTTCATAAAAATGAAAATGAACTCACATTGGTTGATTGTTTATAGTCATGTTACCTATCTGTTTTATGTAAGCTTCCACACTAAAAGCCTTGAAATTTTTCTTGGCCAGTCATAAATCCTTGGAATATCCCTTCTTGTCTTTGAAATATGAGAACCACCCTGCAAAGTTTCTATCAGAATAATTACTCAAACATCATTTTTGGCAGAAAACACTGGACTTAGTTTAACACTAGTGGAATAGTTCCAAACATTGGCTGAACATGACAAAGAGAGTAAAAGACTTGTTCAGTGCGATCAAAAACCCTGCAGAGATTCTGAAATGTCCTCAGAAATTCCAAATCTCCAGAGTGGCCACATTCAGGTGGGAGTAGGAAGAAAACTCATGATACACGCTGCTTGCATACTTGTGGAGGTGCTAGTAGCTCGCAGTTAAACTGGAATAGAACCACTGAGTCAGACAACAGCATATACCTATGAAGTGTTATATTCTCAATATGAATACCTTTCTAATATATATTCTTCAAAGCAATGTGGGTCTATAGTACTACAGTAAGTGTTAGATTACACCCAAGGGAATTATCATAAAGAAACAAGATTGAAGAAAAATATATATTGCTAGATACTCTCCGTATGTAATTTAAGAGTTTCGAATTCTTCAGGATCTATATTACTCCAACAATTCTACCTATGAATCTTGGTCTTTGATTAAGACTTTCAGGTTAATACAGAAAGGGAAAGAGGCCACAGGTAAAAGTGTTAGGATGGAGGTGAATATACAGCATATAAACTATGGATCTGGAGTAGGAAATATGGAGCCAAAAGTAACTCATAAAGAACCATGATACACTGGATCTTGAGAATCATCAGTAGAAATAGAAATTTCTACTAAGGAGAATATGGTTGCACTGTATCTTATTTGTTAATATTGGTTTATAGTTTGTGTTCTTATGTTCCTCCTTCATAGCACAGAGTAGGTTCATTGCCAATGCTTAAAGACAGAAGGATGTAGACAAAGATAATTATGACCTAGTTCTGCCCTGGGAAGCTAACTCTAATGGTTAGAATAATGCTACAGGTTAAGAAACAACAACAACAACAACAAAACCCAGAAAATGTTACTACCTTTCTTGAGGGTCAATTGGTACTTACAGACTATCAGAGCTTCATGAGTATTAGAGATGTCCCCCAGACTTGGGAAAGTTTAGGAAATGACAAGACTTGACTGGATCTTTAAAGAATGAGAAAAAAAAAATCCCAAATAGAGAGGGGATGGAGAGTATTGCAGAAGGTGGGCAACTTTCCAGGAAAAACAGAGAGTTTGGGATTTGTGGTGAATAACTGAGTTTGGCTTAAGCAACTGATTTTCAATGGCAAGCAGCTGATGAGAAGATGGGACGAGGCAGGCTGGAGCCAGAAGAGAAAGTGTGGACCTCCTCCCAGGTGGTTGTTAGAAGAACACTTTCCTTGCTCTGCCTCCTCTCCTGCACTTGAAGCCTGAGGGAGAGGGAGGCAGTAGGCAGCGCTGTGTGAAAATTTATAATCGTTAGTGCTGTTTTATTTTTTAAATCATTTGTTGGGAATTAAGGTCTATGGAGGAGCTTTATGTATAATTTTTTTTCTTTTTTTTAAACTATATTGGTTTAATTTTTGCACAAGGTCTTATTTTCCATGAAAATCTTCCCAAGCTAACTGAAATACGCCATACACGCACACCCTCCAGTGTAGACCCAGAACAAATTGAAGCCCTATCCAATTTTTTATTGTTTTTCTGTGCGTAGGAAAGCAGTTCTTAAACCTTCTTCAAAAGAGGGACTGGCTCTCTCTGTTCCTGAGAAACTAAGGTGTTTCCATGGTAACTAACTTCTCAACTTCCCAGAACCCTCTCAATGGCCCTGGAGGTCTCAGAGGCACCACTGTGTGTTGGCATGTATTTTCTAACAACAACAAATCGCTCTGGTCTGTGGCCAGTAAGATTACATTGCTGCAAAGATTATTGATAAATGTTCTGAGAATGACTAGGATCTCCAACTTCAGATCCACTGATTATTTGCCAAACATGTAGACCCTCTGGCTAGACAAAATATAGCCTCAAAACACCATCACAGCATTCTCAAGTTTGGCCTGAAGGCAATGTAAAATCACTATACTACCAGTATATATACTATACACTATATAGTACTATATAGTATATACACTATATAGTACTATACACTATACTACCAGTTATTAAAGGTATGTTAGATCAAGGATGAACATCAGGATGGCTTATTTAAGGGATCAAGCAGTTGAATTTATCAAGCCATAAAAGTAGAGGTGACACAGGAAACTCAGAGGTAAGTTAAAAGAAGAATAAGGAGAGGGTAGTGTCATGGAAATCTAGAATTGGAGAGAATTGAATAAGAAGGATATGACCAATAACACTGGAAAAAGAGAAGTCTCTCTCTCTCTCTCTTTTAAACACACACACACACACACATCTATTGTTTTTAACAATAAGGATATCATTGATAACTTTTTTCCAAAACAGTATTAGTGCACTGTTAGGGTAGCAAAGATGGTTAACTGGTGGAGAAAAGAATGCGATGGGAGAAAAAAAGAAGACCCAGTAGTCTTTCAAGGTACTTGGCAGTGGGCAAAAAAAAAAATTATATAGCTATATGGTAAATAGTCAATAGAATTTTCTTTTGTTCTGTTCTTCAAGGTAGGATAATCCTGTGTATACATAAAAGCTGAAAACAAGAGCAATTAGAGGAGAGACACTGAATACACAAAGTAATGAGGGGCTAACTGATCAAGTGATGTATTTGAAGACAGGGAGAAAAGTGGAGGAATTGTCATTAAGAAAAACAGGGAATCTAAAAAGATACCTATCTTCTCCAAGAGTTGAAGTAAGATGATAAAGGTAGGTTCAAGAAAAAAAGAAGACAGATAAATGGAAAGCAGTTAAAGTTTATTTTATTTTATTTTATTTTTTTAATTGTTTAAAAGATTTTATTTGTTTATTCGACAGACAAAGATCACAAGTAGGCAGAGAGGCAGGCAGAGAGAGGAGGGGAAGCAGGCTCCCCTCTGAGCAGAGAGCCCGATGCAGGGCTCCATCCCAGGAGACTGGGATCACGACCCGAGCCGAAGGCAGAGGCTTTAACCCACTGAGCCACCCAGGTGCCCCTAAAGTTTATTTTAACATTAAAAATGATAGTATATGCTTTGGTCTAATGATCATTTTCCAGGTTAGAATGTATTTCGTATCAGTAGGATCATGCTTGTAGATCATGCTCATTGTAGAACCTGCTTGATGTTATTATTTTCCCCAGTGAGGTAGATTAAACTTTCTGCTCAAGAGTGAGGAAAATCTTTCCTTTAAATGACTCAAGACAGAATTCCTTACACTATTGGATTAATTTGAGGCCAGAGAGATGGTAGGGGATTCAGTCAAATAGGCAATTTAATCCACTGTATGACTTAAAATCTTAATTTAAGGTAGAAACCATTGGACGAGCTATAGAATTGCACATTTAATATATCTTAAATTGTCACTCTGTATGTGTGTGTGTGTGTGTGTGTGTGTGTGTGTGTAGGTATACACACACACATACACACACAGCCTGTTCAGGGGTAAAGACAGAATAAGAGAAAACAAGTCTATTGTGGTAATTCAGGGAAAGATTAGGTTAGACTGGACTAGGAGGGTAGTTGTACAAGAGATGTAAGAAGTGATTTGAGGGCGCCTGGGTGGCTCAGTGGGTTAAAGCCACTGCCTTCGGCTCAGGTCATGATCCCAGGGTCCTGGGATTGAGCCCCGCATCAGGCTCTCTGCTCAGCAAGGAGCCTGCTTCCCCCCTCTCCCTGCCTGCCTCTTGACCTACTTGTGATCTCTGTCTGCCAAATAAATAAAAATTAAAAAAAAATATTAAAAAAAAGAAGTGATTTGATTAGATGCATAGTCAAAAGTAAGATAGATTATATATTGATGTAAGTGGAATGTAGAGAAGCAGAGACATCAAGGTTGACTCTGAGATTTTTCCTCCAGTCATCGGAAATAATTTACAAAAGAGTTTGGGGTAGAATATTAGAAATTTGGTTTGGGGCACAATGAATATGAAGGCTGTAATTGGCATCTAAATGGAGATGTCAAATAGCAAGTATGAGACCTGAGTTTATCAGGAAAATCTAGCTTGAATTTATAAAAGTACATCTAGTCAGCAGCTTGATGTTATTTAAGGTTATGCAGTCAGAGAAGATAACCAAGGTAGTGAATACTGACAAAGGAGAGATGGAGTCTGAGAGTTTGCAAACTTTCCGTTCTAATTTATTTTTTTTTCCCAGAGAAATATGTCTAAGGTTAATCACCAGAAGGTAAAATTATGGAGGAGATATGAGATGCTCAAAGGAAAAGCAAGATCTAGTATTTCTTATAATAGTACAATTTTTTCAGTTTCAATAAGGTATCATCCATTAGACCTCTCCTTTCTTTACTTCCATTCTTACCCTATAGCATGTGTTGTAATTATTTATCGGAAAGTACTCTCAACTCTCCAGGCCCCTTATGCTTCACTCACATGTGCCTGCTAGGAAACACACATTGGTTCAACAAAAGGATCTCTTTGATTTCTGCTTGTATTTATGCTGCTGAATGAAATAAGAGAACATCATTGAGTAAAGCTACAAAGTTTTATGTTAAATATATGGGCATAAACTCAGTTGGTAATTTGACACTTATTAGATACACAACTCTTTTTACCTGGAAAATTTTCTTCTTCATCTTCTGGCTGTAATTTTTCTTTCTTCTTAATTTATTCATGTCTCCCTTTCTTCTCCCTTCCAAAATAATGACTTCACTTCACACTTCACTAAGAAAATCAAAATCATCAAATGGGACTCATTCATCTTCCATCACCAAATTTATAAATCAACCTGTAAATGCAAACATATTTTCTTTCTTCATTTTTACTAAAAGGGTGAAAGTGTCTCACTTCTTCAAAGTCCATTTCTTCCACATGTGTAATCAATCCCATTTTTTCTTATCTTTTTAAAATGTATCTCTTCTATTTCCCATCTATCTGCTATAACGTAACTCCATTCATTCCCATCAGCGTACTGCCTTCTTTTTGCAAAATAAAACTTTTAATACTTTTTGCATTTAAATTTACATTCAATTTATTAGATCAAAAATTAATATGCTAGGTTCTCTTAAAAATTTCAAAGATGTCAAAAATAAATAAAGCACTTGCAATGTTCTCAGTGATTCCAAACTTACAATTATGTCTACAAATAATTCTAACATAAATTATCAATATCATTCATTTATTCAATTATTTTTTTTTGTTTGTCTCCTTACCAGTACTGCAACTGTACTTACTACTTAAGAAAAGCTTCATTTAGCTAACCGAGGAAATTAGGGTAGTCATTCTGCTTATAGACACTCAGTTCTTGCCCAGAAACTGGTTGTTTCCCTAAGGTGATTGAAACTCAACCTGACACTAGTTGGATTGTATCCCTTCTTATTTTAAGTTTTGACAGTCATTTCAGTGGCACTTTCCAGATTCTGCCTACTAGGAACAACTTCCCATGTCAGTAAAATCTAAATTTTAGTTTTGAAACTCAAGATCTATGAGTCAGCAGAAGTTAAGCTCCCCCTACCCCCACTCTTTCTCTCAATATGGAGCCATCCTTTGTGTTATATTAAAAAAAAAAAAAAAAACCTTTATATCCCATGCTTGGCTCTCCTGCACAAATTTGATTTGGTATATCTAGGAGGGAACAATAAAATCTTTAGTTTTTTAATACTTTTATCTCCTATTCTATAGTGTTAGCTATTATAATCCCTATCAAAATACTGTAAATATGATTTAATCTATTTTGTTTTAATAGTGTCTTCTAATTATTCTAAATATACTTCATTTCTTCATTTCTCTTCCTTTCACACATTCTTTGTATTATTCTTGTATAACTAATATCTACTTCTCCTAAGGAAGAACAAAATTCCTGCTTCATATCTAGAGAGAACTATATTGTAAGGATAAGTTTTATTATATTTCTGGTCCTCCTCATTCAATCTGCTATGCAAGATGAATGATCTATGTGATTGGTGATGTTGGGTGAAGGAATGAAACATGCATGGATGCTTATTGAATTAGGGCATGAGTTAAGTTTCTGTAAAGAAAAAAAAGGTGCAAACATTCTTTGGATCTAACAGAAGTTTATTTCTCTGTCATTTTTTGGCCCAGAGGTTGATAGAAGTTTCAAGGGTATTAGGCATGCTAGATGAGCAGGCATTCATTATCTTCAACACCTGACTTCCATTTCTTGATTGAAAGTGGCTGTTCCAGTTATCACCATTTCCCAGCAACCATAAAGGAGGAAAGAGGAAATGAAATAGAGTGCAATAAGCTTTCTTTTCAAAATGTTACATATGTGTTGCACATATCTCTTTTACTCTCAGTTTAATTGAGACTGGGGCCACTTAGTGACCAGGGAAACTGAGAAATGTACTTTTTATCTGTGCTGTCACGGTTCAAAATCAAAGGCAGAAGAAGATTGTTAACAAATGGATGAATGGATAGCAAGTGGTGGTTATCAGTTTCTTTTTCTCCTCATTTCTCTCACACAAGGTCCTATTCTGTGCAAAGTCCACCATCTCTGGGTAATATGCAGTACTCTTCAGTGAGTGTGGATGTTACTATTCAAAGTCTGGTGACACATACATTATTAGATATTTACTTCCATCACTTCCTAGTCCTGCCATACACACATGTGCATGCATATCCCTAATATACAGTAAAATAGGAACAGAATATTGACAATAAAAACCATGCTCCTGGCCATCTGGAATTAGGGAGAACATATAACACATAGTCATTATATGTAATAATGATGGACTCCAGCTAGACAGAAACTATAAAGACTTGCTCAGTTAGTGGTGGAAAAACTTCCTTGGTTAGACCTTGGTTCTTGTCTGATTTGTTCATTGTCCTTCTTGGATTTCAGCTTGTCTTCCAGAAGATTTTCATGTTCATTATGTAGTCATTTGTTTTTAATCATGAACACTTTTATTTATTTACATGTTAAGTCCATTCTTCCTTTCTCAGATTAACTAAAACTATATAATAGAAAAAAAAAAAGGTCTTGGCTGTGAAAGAAACACCATGGTATGATCTATCATATTGAGCTGAGAAATCTTGGTGAGATGGATTATAAAAAGGATGTGGAAAACAATTTTATCTCCTTTGGGTAGAGTTATATAGAAACAACAACAACAAGCATTTCCAATAATGTTAAACACCCAAACACTGAAATGAAGTCTATTCAAATTGCAAGCCACAGAACCAAATAAACCTCAGAACTGTGTTCCATTCAATCTCTCCTTACCATCTGGCTAATTCTTCCTGTCTGCATTTATTTCATTCAGGATCTTGCTAAAAGCAACAAGGTGAAGTCATACAAAGTGCAGCACACTTACCTTTCCAGAACTATATATAGGTTTGGAAAGCATGTGCTTTGCCTTCCATACTACTGCAGGTGATTGACCAAATATTTTGTTATGATATATTAAGTGTTGATAGCTTTTAAAACTAAGATTTTTATGTGCTTGAGGCTCATGGCTTACCTGAGAAGTCAATGTTTCATTTGAGATTTTTATTATGATAACATGACATTACTAAGTTCTAAATTATATATTAATTATAGTGTAACATAAGTTACTATAGTAGTATGCATAGTTTCCATTTTTGATGTGCTATTTGTTTTTATCTCTAAGAACCCAGACAGAGAGAAAAAGAAAACAGATGATAAAATGTTCTCTTTTTAAGGATGTGACCTAAAATTTGTTCCTATCACTTTATTTGTCACTTAATCTCAACCATAGCGTGAAAATGAAAGGCTGAGCAATTTGATTTCTAGCTCGGAATCCATTTGCCTGGACAAAAGTCAGTGGCAAGGAGGTATAGTTCTAAAGTTATGAAGGGAAATGTATTACTGAGAAACAACGGATAGTCTCTGTTACATGTACCTGGTGTGACGCCATTCTTTTGTTCATTCTCTTTATGTGGAAAATATGCTGGGATTGAGGCCCAGGATCTTTTAAAACTCCTGAAAGCCAATTACTCTATATACTGACATGAAGGGATTGAAGAGTCTGAATTTAAGGCAGACTTTTTTTTCCCCCTTGCACATGGACGGATAATTGGAGTCTATTCTGCAAATCGAATCTTCCCTGTGGATATATCCCAAGCAATTTCCAGTTCAGCTTTACTAGTTATAGATTTGCTATGATCACAATATCTCTTACTCCTATATGTGCTTTTAATTTTACTCTGAATTTGATAGGGAAGAGAAGGGTGTAATTTATCAGTTCTCTCAAACTTCAAAATCTCCTATTCATTTCTTTGAGTAGCTTTCTGGCCTGGCAATAGCTCCTCTGGTCTACTGAAATTTTTCATATCTAGTTCTCCAATGGTCTTCATGTTGCCACATTCATAGACATGTTTTAGGCCTCATCTTTACTCAACTTCAGTGGTTCTTGACATAGTTATCTCTTTGTCTTTTATTTAACAATTCTGATTTGTTTACATGATTTTATATTTCCCTGATACTCATATTATCTCACCAGTTGATTCTTTCTCTTTTTTTGAATCTTTTTAAAATCAAACTCTAATTATTATATACTATTATAGTCCCCAAGGACTTGGTCCTGAGATTTGTTTTTATATTCCCTCTGTGGTTGTATTGTTGTTTTTATACAATTTAATACAATTATTATTGTATTATTATTTATTCTTCCTTCTCCTTTACTACTAACTTCTCAGTGGATGATTATAACTTTTGATCTATTGGTCAAATGACTTACTTTGTCCAACTTTACATGAGCAGATCTACCGTATGCCATAGCTGAGCAGGAGCTATAAATAATATGTCATTCTTTGGCTTAGTTTCTCTTGTGTTTCCCTGTGCTATGAGAAAGGTCATGTCCTAGACTGCCACTGTTCCTTCACCATGGCATATAGAATTAAAGGACAAATGTAGAAGATACAAATCTAACCCACAGATTACAATAGAGGCACAGGCATCCCACATAATCCATGTAAAAAGAGTGAGAAGTAACCTATGCTATTGTTGGCCACTGAGGATTTTGGGGTTGTTTGATACACAACATAATCCATCAAAAGCTGACTAATATAAAAATAAGCACCTATTTTCTTTAAGTCAAAGATAACTCATTTTCACTGAGGAAAAAATAATAAAACAATCAAGTATGATAACTTGGAAAGTAAGATAATGTACCCAAAGAAAGTGTGGTTTTGACCTATGAGGTTGGTAAAATATATGTTAGTGTGAGGATTAGTTAGTTATTAAGTTGCTTTGAATAAAATGCTGCCAGGTAAAAGCAAGAGATGAACTCAGGAAGAAAAAAAATAAAAACAAAACAAAATAAAACACTGTTATTTTTAAGATAGAATAAAAAGGAAATTAGAGTTTTGAATATCTGATATTTATAGAACTACAAAATATAACGTGTACTCTTTTCTAAGTGGTAGAAATGAAACTAAGAAATGTTTTGACATTCAAAACCTCATTAAGATGCCCCCTTAGATCAAAGACCAAATCATGGGCATAGCCATTCAGAGTCCAGAGTGCTCACCGTTATACCAGGGAACTGGGCATAGCCATTCAGACACATGCTCATGAAAAACACAAATCACAAACACAGTTTAATCTTCATTAAAATCTCTGAATAGATTATTTCATGTAATTTCTTTGTTGCCACATGGTATCTGGTAAATCTTTTTTAGTTGAATGAAATAGTTCAGAATAGAGTTAAGAGTATGAGCCAATGAAAGGAAGATATATTGAGAAAACCTATAATTAACCTAAAGAGAAAAAAGTCTCAAAAATAATTGTATGTCTATTAGAATATTGAACTGAATGGCATCAAATATGTCTGAAAAAAATCCAGCCTTATTTTTAAGAGATTTTGTACTTTTTTTTTAAACATGTATACTGATTTATTTTTCCCATTTTTTTGATTGTGTTATACTAGTGACCATACAGTACATCATTAGTTTTTGATACAGTTTTCTATGATTCATTGTTTACCTATAACACCCAGTGCTCCGTGCAATCTGTGACCTCCTTAATACCCATCACCAGGCTCACCCATATCCCCAGCCTCCACCCCTTCCAAAACCCTCAGTTTTTTTTTCCCCGAGAGTCCATAGTCTCTCATGGTTCATCTCCCACTCTGATTTCTCCCCCTCCATTTTTCCATTCTCTTAATCTCCTCCATGCTATTCCTTATGGTCCACAAATAAGTGAAACCATATGATAATTGACTTTCTCTGTTTGACTTATTTCACTTCGCATAATCTCTTCCAGTACCATTCTTGCTTATGCAAAAGTTGGGTATTCATCCTTTCTGATGGCCGAGTAATATTCCATTGTGTATATGGACCATATCTTTATCCATTCATCTGTTTAAGGACATCTTGGCTCTTTCCACATTTTGGCTATTGTGAACATTGTTGCTATGAACATTGAGACTTTGTACTTTTGAAATCATTGCAAGTCTGTAGTAAGAAAGTTTGTGACTATTCAATATGTAAAATGAACTTTGGGCTTTCAAGTTCTATTGGAAAGAAAAAAACAGAAAATTATCATCACATGTTGCCACAAAGGCTAATCAAAAGAAAACTTTTACCAGAAGGCAAGACTTAAACTTATGGAGAACAACAAATCAAGAATTCCTCCTCGTGGACAGAACCAGAGACTAATCAAGGAATATGATCCACTACTAACAAGAGGGATGTGCAATGTTTGTCTACCTGAATTTCAGATATCTATGGAATAGTGATTGATTGCTGTCTCTCACTATTCTCTTTTAAAACACTAATGCTTTTTTTGGTGGGTACTCCACCATTTTCTGATGGATGTATGAGCCTGAGGAGTGCCATCATTTAAAGTGGAAATTATTACAAAATGATGGATTCACAGTCTGATGCCATGATTGGTTAAAATAGTTGGGATGTCTTTCTTGGGGTGTGTATTTTGCGCAGAAGGAAGGGGAATAAATGTGACTAAGAGGACAGAGTGTGTTAATAGATTACTGATCACAAATATTTACCCCTCCTCCCTTCCTCTCCTTAGTCCTGCCATTGTAGAAGTATAATTCCTCATTCTACATTTTAAAAAATCTTTTTTATTTTATTATTTTTTCAGTGTTCCAAGATTCACTGTTCATGCACCATACCCAGTGTTCCATGCAATATGTGCTCTCCTTAATACCCACCACCAGGCTCACCCATCCCCCCACCCACTCCCCTCCAAAACCCTCAGCTTGTTTCTTGTAGTACACTTGTCATGAGACTTAATTTGGCAAAATAAAATGAATAGCCATGCTGTTTGGCTGGCTAAAGCATTAAATGTGATTGCATGGAATAGCTTGCCTCTTTATTGTGTTTCTACCATAAGAAAGGCATGGCAGGTATAGGGTTGTTCCTTCAAACTGGGTCCCAGAATGAGAAGACATATAGAACAGAGATTCAGGGAACTCATAGTCCATATATGTAATATGAGAAAGAAATGAACTTTTGTTGTAAGTTTCTGCAACTTGGGAGTTTTATGTTTCACAGCGTGAACCTCATGGTAGCTAGCTGCCAAGCATATTTTGTATATTTGGAAAATTGCTCACTAGCCATAATCCTCTAGTCCGAGGTGGAAGCCAGGTATTCACTTTCATAGATGTCTTTGCAACAAGGGCACAGACTTATAAACTAGCACATGTTAGGCAAACTAAGTGCAGCTACAGTGAACTTCAACTCAAAAGAGATCATCATGAGGAAACAGGCATAACACTGAGTTCATGTGTAGTTGAGGCTTTTAGGAACAGTGGTAAGAGAGAATCAGGTACCCAATGCCTGGGATCACTGATGCCGAGAGGTTTCTGATCCCAAAAGCGGTGACAGAAGTTCTTCACTGGCATAGTCCTACAGTATAGATTGGATACAAATCTTCCCCATAGATTATAACAGAGGCACAGCCATCCCACATAATCCATGTGTGTGGTATGGTTTTTGCAGTGGTATTGCTTTAATTGGAGTATGGTTTCTTTTCTTTTCTTTCTTTCTTTCTTCTTTCTTTTTTAGAGATTTTATTTATTTGACAAAGAGAGAAAGAGTGAGATAGGGAACGTAAATAAGCAGGGGGAGTAGGAGAGGGAGAAGTAGACTTCCTGCTGAGCAGGGAACCCAGTGTGAGGCTTGATCCCAGGACCCTGGGATCAGGACCTGAGCTGAAGGCAGACGCTTGAATGACTGAGCCACCCAGGAGCCCCTAAGTGGAGTATGTTTTAAGTTGCTTTCTTTCTCTTTCCTTCTTTCTTGCCCTTCCTTTCTTCCTTCCTTCCTTTCCTTTGCAAGATATATGAATCAATTACACTATTTCCAATATCATGCTAAACCCTATATCTGAATTTTTCCCATGATCTAGATACACTGAAGTTCTGACAGATTCTAGAACATCGTATTTTTATGAACTCAAAGCTTTTGCCCATGATATGCTATTTGTCATGCATCTTCTCATAGATTTTCTTGAATCTTTTCTTCATATACTTCTTTTTAAATTCTAAAACAAAAAAAGCTTCAATAAAGTTCTACTCTGATTAACATATAAGGATTCTATCTCCATCTCTCAGACTTCACCAGCCTGATTTGCAATTCTCTCAGAGCATCGTTTCTATTTAGCTCTTCCATAAAACCAAAAACTATAATTCTTTTTTTGGTTTATTTTCTCATTTGTTAACTAAAATACAAGTTTCTTGACAGGAGAGATCATTCATATTTTGGTCACTGTTTTACCTCTGGATCCCATCAAAATATGATTTTGTGGTGGAAACCATGCAAACTTTTGAATGAATGAGTGACTAAATGGATGAGTGGGTATGAGTTAGGGGATTGAAGAGTGTGACAAAGATTTGAAAGGGCTACTTCAAGGAGACAGAGGAAAATGGACGAGGATTTCTAAGCAGAAATTAAAGTCCAGCTTTGGTTAGAAAATATTAATGTATAAAACATCTATATTTTTGTGCTATTTTCTTTTCTCTAGTATAGCTTGGCAACAAAGGTATAAGAGCTAAAAAGTAGGCTGGTTCTGCATCCAGCATTAGGGCTTTCTTTGTAATGCAGATGAGGTAAAAGGAAGGAATACAAGGGAATTGAGGGCATTTGTGACCAAGGAGTTTAGATAATTTACAATATAATCTGGGCTGTGTAGAAAAATGAGTGTTATAAAAGGCTGTTGATAGATTGGAGAAAATGATGGAATCAAAAGAGATGAAGTCCAAATGTAGGACAATTAAGGAAGTCAGAATAGCAGAAGATTGCAGTTATAATCAAAGTAGAATGTATTATATTTTGAATTTTCTGAGGCTGAAAAATGACAAGTGATGATAATTTCCAGAATGTAGCCATGTATATAAGGGCAAATGAAATAGATGTAATATTCATAGGAGATCAAGGAAGGGAGAGGATGGGTTTTGGATGACTCTATTTTTTTAAGACTGAAATCTGCCAACTCTGATAACTCTGATAAATCTGATAACTCTTGCTAATTTATTTTCTAAAACTTAACACTTGTATTACTGAAGAATTTAATTCAATTCAGTTCAACAGAAATTTGACAAGCATATAATCCAGGCTACAGTTAGGCTTCTATCATCTCTGTATGAACTATGGAGAACCTCCCCTTTCCCTGGGCAGAAAAAACCTTCAGTCTGAGTATGTAGTTCGGGAAATGAATGGACGGTAGGTCTCACTGCTTTCTTAGGCCTGGTACTTTTGTGCTTGGCACTTCTTGCACAAACATACACTTTGGCCCCAAATACACTCAATGAATGAAACTGTTGGGAGAGGAAAGGAAAGTCAAGGAATGTAACTGAGTCCCTAACATGTTCTAGACATTGTGCTATACGTTTCAAACATGTTATATCTTTTAATTCTCATCACAAACACATATAGACAGAAGTTATTATGTCAATGTTCCAAGTAAGATAATTGAGTTTCAAAGGGGTATATAACCTGTCCAAGTTTAAACAGCTCTATAAGTGGTAGAAGTATAATATGAGCCTTTTTAGTTAGATTTTTTTTCTGTTCAGCAAATGAATGCCAAAAACAATACAAGGCTAAAAATAATACTTTTTTTCCTCATAATTCTGTGTGTTATCTGGGCAGTTGTTCCAATCTATACCAGTTTGGTTAGGAAGAAACTGAATAATCTAGAAAACCTCACTCCCATATTTGGAACAGATATAGTGCCTGGGAAGATTTGGGACCTTCCTCCATATTTTTTCATCATCTAGGAAGTCTTTCCTAGCTTGTTCACATAGTGCAGGGTTTTTCATATAGAAGATGGAAAGCCTTCAGTACTCAAACATGTTTTAAGAGTCTGCATTTTCAAATGACACATTGAGTAAGACAAGTCCTATGGCCAAAACCAAAGGAGAACATTTCTCCACTTCTTGAAAGGAGAAGAGGCAAAGTCACGTTGCAAAGGGATATGCATATAGGGAAGGCAGAGATTTATGGGCGTCTTTAAATCTATCATAAAGACTCAATTTCAAAATCATGCTCTTGGGGCGCCTGGGTAGCTCAGTGGGTTAAAGCCTCTGCCTTCGGCTCAGGTCATGATCTCAGGGTCTTGGGATCGAGCCCCGCATCAGGCTCTCTGCTCACCAGGGAGCCTGCTTCCTCCTCTCTCTCTGCCTGCCTCTCTGTCTACTTGTGATCTCTGTCTGTCAAATAAATTAAAAAAAAATCATGCTCTTTCTACTACATAATATGTTCACTGATCACTTTTATCTAAGATGAAGGCAACATTGTCCGAGCCTTTGTGAAGTTGTATAAAAGAAAACATTTCTTTTGATCCTACTACATCATTAGAACCATCTTAGGAACTTCTCATTATCTCATAATCGTATTAGGGAGTAGTAATCTGGGGAATAATACCCCTCTTCAGGTAGTCATTAAAGAGTTTAAATCGTGTTTTAGAAATTCAAATATAGTACTACAGAATACAGTCAAAAATGGCAATAGAGATATCATAGGCCTGTAACTTTGATGAAAATTTCTGTCATGTTTTCGGATGATGAGCTTTTCCTCCCAAACTTTCTATTATGTAATAAAATAGAGTTCATTTTAGGCTATAAAATATAGCCACCATTCTAACAACAAAAAATTCTGAGAAAAAATATACATGCATTCATATATAATACATAGCATTTAGTATATAGCATTACCTTAAACAAATTGGATATATATGAATGGACAGACATTGTAATAATTTTAAAAATTATTTCAGGATGTCCTTGGTAGATCTGATAAATACAATCAGTTTAACTTAATTATCATTGTCAGTGTTGTTTATACTAAGTCAAAACCTGAGTTAGATACCTTCCATGGATTTTTCTCATTTAATCCTAATGGTGGGTAATGTTAATACTCTCACTTTATGTACAGGGAAATCTCTAAGCACAAGGAACTTTATGTAACTTGTGCACAGTTCCACAGTTAGCTAAATGGTACAGCTAGGGTTTTAGTCCAGTAATCTTAATCCAGAATTTAAACATTTAACTAATTTATCCTTCTTCAGTTTACATCAACTTTTTTTATGATTCATTCCTTAATATTCATATCAACCACACTGATACCCAGTAAACATTTAGATAGCCCAAGCTCTTTGCTGATATGCTATCATAGCCAAGAATGAAGATTACTAACTCAAAAAAATTACTGTTGCTCTTTTTACACCATTATAGAGGAAAATTCAGAAATACACTGTGGAGCAAGTCTCCTTCTTTTGGGGAATGTTTAACAGCTAATTGGTGCCTTTCCTGAGGGTATGAATTAGGTTCCACTAATAGAAGATGTGTTTGTTTGAGTCCCATAAGGGGAAAATAAATCAGAACCCTTCTTCCTGAGGTTCTTGGCTGTTGAAAACAAAGTTTGAAAGTATGCAAGTAGGTGACACCGGGATTCCTGCATCCATTCCCCTGTGTCCCCTGTGATGGATGCTCATTCAGATACATGATCTCACAAAAGACAGCTTTGATTGCCGATCTCCTCCTCCGCACTGTTTGAGAAGCAGTGTTGGTGGCAGTGGGGGGATACAGCAACTTCCTGCTTCTTGACTATCTTCAGCAGTTGTGTTAGAAGTAACAACTTCTATAGTAATGAAGTAACTGCAGTAAATGTATATGGAAAGCAAAATTCCAAACCAGCTGTGTAGAGTGATTTCATGGGTGGGAAAGAAACTCCATACTATAAGCAAATATGTGAGAATTCATTTTTCAGAATATAGAAATGTATAATCACTCAGAATGTTATTTAGGGAATTATTTTTTCTATTTGATAGAAATATAGAGAGCATATTGTATATGGTTTTTCAGATGTGTCCAAAATATATTATAATTTGAAATATTCCACAGTAATTGTGTGCTTGTTGCATCACATTTTAGAGCATAATCTGCTCTTTAATATTCAGTTTAATATTCAGTTACCAGATACAAGTATCTGATTAGGATGGCTCAGCTACTCTTGCCACTAGGGATCTGTTTACAGTGGCCATTTTATCAGATTATATGTAGATTAGTGTTGGAGAGATTGTCTAATTTAATTTTATAGGTGATTAAACTGAGGTTGAGAGTTTAAGGGTCTGACCGGAACAGTTGAGTTCAATATTCTTCATACTACCCCACACTGCTAAAGACAAGGACAAAATTACAAAAGGAATAAAAGAAATAGAAAATGAGATTAGAGAAATACTCTTAATTGAGGATGTATTCCAGGATATCTCTCAGGTAAATTTTTTTCATATATATATATATACACACACACACACATATGTTTATATATATATATATATATCTCACATATACTATTTAATATATATAAATAGTTATATATTTATTTTCATATAAACATATGTATCCCAGGAAATTCCAGAATAACTGAATTTGAATCTCTGAAAGTAAAGATATTCAGCAATGCAGATGCACAGGACCACTTAAGAACTACTGGGCTGGAGAAGGATACTATGTGCTAAATATCAATACGTAAAACTCACTCATGAAATGCTCTGTTGAAACTCCATTCCTGGACATCATTGTTATTGTTGGATACAGCGTGTGACAGCATTTACCTGGTTCTTTCTTAAAATCCTTCCCTCTCTTGGTTTCTCAGACTTTCTTGTTTTTCCCCTACTATTTCTTGCCTGTTTGAGTCTCCTGTGTGGACTCTCTTTTCTCTAATTACCCTTTAAGTGTCAGTATCCTCCTCCACAATTAGCACACTGGTTCTTAACTGGGGACAATCTGGCAAGGGCTGGACACATTGATCGTTGTGGTGCTCTGGGGTGCAGTACCAGCATCGAGTGAGTAGAGACTGAGGGTTCCACTAAACATCTCAACATTACACAGAGCAGCCACTACAACAAAGGATTATCTGGCCTAAAATGTCAATAGGGACAGAGTTGGGACACCTTGAGTTAGAAGAATGTAATGTTTGTATGTTTAGGACTGTTTTTTGCCTATGCAAAGTAAGTAAGAAAGGCAAGCGCTTGTGTATGAGGTGACCTTCAAATTGTTTTTTTTTTCTCTTTTTAATTAATAGAGCAATAACTGTAAATGCTTTAGCCTCTGTAGAGCACATTTAAGGACAGCAATTGCTTCTCAGTCATCTTCACATCCACAGAACTTAGGGTAGTAAATACTAAAAAGGTTTGTTCAACTTTTAAAGTAGCCTGAAGCCATGGAAATTGGGGGAGTTAATTTACCGAAATGATTATGGTTCTCCTAATGTGTTCATCATATGGGAACTGATGAAAGGAATGAAAGCCTTATGTTTTTCGAACTTCTGATAGAGGGCAGTACATTCACAAAAAGATCAGACTAAATATTTTTAAAACGAACTTATTGCAGAAATCGACAAATCACGTCCCATCTTCCAGAAATATAAGCCCTGACCTTTGTTTCCCTTTTCCTGGCTCAGTACGGGAAGCAAAGGAGAGAATTCTTAGTAATAACCACCTTCAAGCATACTTGCGCCTTGGGCTTTCGCTTCATTTAGGAAGAGAGAAGGAGATAGTCTTGTGGGCCTTGTGTTCCATGATGGATGCGTAGTGATTAAATTGTGATTGACCTGAATTCAGTAATGCTGTTTGTCAAGCTCTACAGTCAGAGAACAGAGCTCTTTTAATTGGAATGGATTTTATTTCAATTTCATAATGCCTCACATAGAACGAGAGAGATACCAGTGAGAAGAATTCCATTTCTCATTATCTCCGTGATTACCAGCGGCTAATGTTTTATTTTACTAAATTAGCTGCTTTATTAAACAGATAAGAAAAACCAAAGAAAAAGTAATATGATGAAAAAAATGTTGAATTACGTACAATGTTTACTATTTTTGTAAAATATGTTGACTTGACTTCATTAATAAAAAAAAAGAAAGATTGAATGATTTGAATGTTCTAAAATCAAAAAGGCCTTATCTTGAGCTTAGCTAATTATTTTGACAGGGGTCTAACTGATGTGTGCTTCTCCATGCAAATGAGTTTGTGGCAAACAAGATGACTGCCATCTACAAAAACACTCCGTAACAGATTCTTATCTCCACAGAGAGATTAAGTAGGGAAAGCTAGCAATTAGAACTCAGTGACACTGTGTTCCTCTGCAACTGATTAGTGTACAGAATGTTCACCTAGTAGAAGAGTTCTAAACAGTTGCACCAATCATTTCCCTTTTGGAAGCCCAGACTACATTGTTTTCTACATGTGTGTGTAACTATATGCATTTTTTTCCCTTGAATATTTGCTCTTTTGGTTACATTCTTCTCTTTAGATCTCCAAATAAAATTTACAACCCGACCCTTTCTTCGTTATGATTTTTTTCTCTTCCTTGTTTGCTATTTGTTCTCATGTATTCTTAAATGATAATCTTGCCAAAGTCTCAGTCCCTGGTTCTCAATATCTATTAGCAATGCCATCATTCCCCAATCTATATTGTCTTAAAATCTTTATCAATTTTCCTTTACTATTTATTCTAACATTTATTTTTAGTTTTCCTTACTAATATTTCCTTTCTTTCTTGATCTTCCACAGCTACCCTGTTATACGCACTCTTCAATTTCTGCCAAGACTTATGAGTTTTCATTTATTTTCCTTTTTATCTCTATGCCTTTATTTTGAACCCATTTCATTCATCACTTCAAGGAAATTTTTCAGAAACCCAACTAGTTTCATCATATTACCTTTTGGCTCAAAATCATTAGTAGATCCCATATTTTTCTGGATTAAATCCTGCCTGTTTGAGGAGTTTGATAATATTCATAATCTTGCTAACTAATCTCTCATATTTGAGCATTGATTGTCCCCAATAAATCCTTCAAAGGTTACTTACCAAATTTGCTTCTTTTTACTTTACTCAGACCATTTCCTAGACATGGAACAGCTTTCTTTGTCCATTTAATTTAACTGATTAAACCTATCTTCTGGGGTCTGACTCAGGTCCTACTTTGTTTCCATATTCAAGTCCTGTGATTTATTCCACATGGAATACAGAGGATCAGCTCTTTCTGTGATACTTTTCAGATACTTCTGAAGTAAACTTTTAGGCTTATGTATTTTGCTTGTTGATGACTGCTAGATATATATATATATCTTTGTGTGTAGTTTCTACTTATGTAAGGATTTATTCTATTTACTCGCAAAATGATTCATGCAGATTAATTTTAACAATGCTTATATGAAATAGGAATGTGGTATAGGAGAAGATATAATTATAGTAAAAATCTAGTTCATTTTGGGATGGTTAATTTTATGTGTCAAATTGACTGGTTCATGGAGTACCCAGATATTTGGTCAAACATTATTCTGTGTGTTTACATGCAGGTGTTTGTTGATGACATTAGCATTTAAATCAGCAGACTGAATAGAGCACTTTGCCCTCCCTAATGTGAGTGGGCCTCATCCAAACAGTTGAAGTCCTGATAGTACAAAAAGGAGTACCTTTCCTCGAGAAAGAGAATTTCTTATGCCTGACTTCAAACTGGAGCATTGGCCTTTTTCTACTTTCAGACTCAAATCGAAACATAGGCTCTTTCTGGGTCTCAAGTCTGGTGGCCTTTGATCAGGAATTATACAGTGTTCTTGGTTCTCAGGGCTTTGGAAACATACTGAAACCCAACTATTGGCTCTCCTGGCTATCCGGTTTGCTGACCCACCCTATAGATCTTGGGACTTGCCTGCATCCATAATTACATGGGTTAATAATTCCCCATAATAAATTTCTTCACACACAGACACGCACACAGAGACACACACACATTCATATATATATGTACATGTATACAAACACACATGCATATATAGTGGTTCTGTTCCTCTGGAGAACCCTGTCTAATACAGATTTATCCTGCCTATTGTCTTTGAATAGCTAATTAGTAACTTACAAATGGGGAAAAATGAAAATGAAATAATAACAGGACACTGGACCTATTCACTGGGACAGTATAGGCTCCAGGAACACCGACAATGAAGCAGCAAGTCCCAATCTTGTTTTGTCACTTACTGGCTGTGTGACCATAAATAAATCATTTAAGATCACTGTTTGAGTTTTTTCACGCAAACTGATGAGAATTCTGCCTTCTGATTCCCCAGACTGGTTTAAGTAAAGAAGATATTTCATTCAGCTAAATATTTTTTTTAAGATTTCATTTATTTATTTTTCAGAGAGAAAAAGAGAGAGAGCAAGCACAAAAGCGGGGGTGGGGAGAGTGACAGACAGAGGGAGAAGCAGGCTCCCCACTGAGCAAGGAGCCCAATGTGGTACTCAATCCCAGGACCCCTGGATCATGAGCTGAGCCAAAGGCAGAGCTTAACAGACTGAGCTGCCCTGGTGCCCCTAATGACTGTTAAATATTAACGAGTAACAAGTATTATTGCTAATACTATTTTTAAGGACAGTTCACTCATGGCACTACATAAAGAGGCTTCTCAAATCCCCCAGTTGTCCAACATATTAATGGCATGTCAGAATTCTGACAAAAGCACAGAAATAATTCAAAGCCAAACTTTCTAGCAGCTGGATAGACTAATATAATATCTCAAATAACATTAGGTAAGTTCAAAACTATGCAGGGGTATATTGCATGTAAGGAGACAAATCAACTAACCAATATATTCTAGGTTAAAATTCTCCCTTGGAGGGGTGCTTCGGTGGCTCAGTCTTTGGGCACCTGCGTTTGGTTCAGGTCATAATCCTAGGGTCCTGGGATCGAGCCCTGTATCAGGCTCCCTGCTTGGTGGGAAGCCTCCTTCTCCCTCTCCCACTCCCCCTGCTTGTATTCCCTCTCTCTGTCAAATAAATAAACAAAAATCTTTAAAAAAATCTCCTAGGACCATAATTTAAACTAAAGCTTGGTACTTAGAGGAAAACAAAACAAGACAAAACAAAAACCAAAAAATGCACAAAGTATAGTACTGTAAGTGTCCTTTCCTTACAACAAAATTGAAAAGTACTAATGCATGCTAGTTTTAGTGTAATAATTACATGCATCAGATATTTTAAAGTATTCACAAAGCAACATATGGCTTAGCTGTTCAGCTGCAGTGAAAATGTGAATTTTTAAGAATAAAAATTAGTTTGAAAAGCAGCAGGCAACAGTAATCTCGAATCCCCTATATACCCGTAAAATGGAGAAACCATCTGTACTGTGTGCAAGCTGATGACCTTGGATTAATTCTAGCAATGTCATTACCCAATTAGTTGAGGAAGGAAAGATACTTGGGAATTACAATTAGAGATCCATTAAAATTGTGCAGTGCTTTTATTCTCAAATATTTATTAAATCACATCTGTTTGATAGTAATTATGTGATAATTTTTTTTCTTTCACCTAAAGGAGACTCAGTTTGCTAGGTAAAACAGTGAGCCAGTCCTGAATAATATAATTATACTAGAGCATACTTCAAGTATGTCTGTTCTAAAAAAATAAAATAATTATATCTCCTTTTAATGTAATGAGTCTTAGATGGTAATGCCTCCATTTGTTAGAATACTCTCCTGAGTTATAGTAAACTATTTTTAACCAAGAAAAATATAAATATATATACCAAATTATATAGTAATGTCATATTTTTCCTGCTTTATTTGTCCTTATAGGGACCTTGCTGTGACCCTAAGGGTCATGTTAAATAAACTAATAATTTTTTTTTTAATTTTTTAGAGGGAGAGTAAAGTGGGTGGGGAGAGAGGTAGAGGCAGAGGGAGAGAATCTTAAGCAGCCTCTGTGCTGAGTGCCAACGTGGGGTTTAATGCCAGGATCCTGAGATCAAGAGTGGGACATTTAACCAACTGAGCCACGCAGGCACCCCTAAACTAATAATTTTTGAATGCTAAGTGCAGTTTTATTTTTATTTGTTGTTATTTTTTAAATAGAAAATTGATTTTTAAAGTGATCTTAAGATAGAAAGTTTCTAGGTAGGCATTTATCTTCATCATTTAATTTGAGAAGTCTATTGATAAGCATGTAATTTACTTAGAAAATCTTAGGTGTGGAGGTAAATAATATATGTTTGTGACATTTATGGACAATGTAGATGAATACATTAAAATTAACACCATATACAAATGCTAAGCAATGTTAATGAGCTCTGACTAGAAAGACAATACTAAAATTAAACTGTTAGAAATCTTGTGGTTTGTCATACAAAAAATTGCATTTATGATTTTTATAGGAACACTTCTCTTCATGTTATATTGTTAGAAGAGCCAAATAACTGGCATTCATTTTTTAAATGCTTATATTTGGATCTACTCTATGGTTACCTTTAGTTGAAGAGAAAGAATGGCTTTAAAACAGCAGTATTCACGGGGCACCTGGGTGGCTCAGTGGGTTAAGCCTCTGCCTTCGGCTCAGGTCATGATCTCAGGGTCCTGGGATCGAGCCCCACATCAGGGTCTCTGCTCGGCAGGGAACTGCTTTCTCCTCTCTCTCTCTGCCTGCCTCTCTGCCTACTTGTGATCCCTGTCAAATAAATAAATAAAATCTTTAAAAAAATTGCAGTATTCATCTATTCATTCATTCATTCAAAAAATATTTACTGAGTGCCTAGGTCATTGGAGTCACAGTTCTATATATTGTAGATACAGCTGAGATCAACATAGAAGGGAAGAAACGGGGGAAAGAACTGAGGAAGACTGGTATTCCAGACAAGTGAGGAGATATTTTAAAAAGAAAGAGTGATAAATATTCAAGTGGTGTTGAGAGGCTTGGTGGAATGGGCACCAAAGATTGTAGGACTTAATATAAAGGAGGTTATCGGTGACCTTGACAGTATCAACATTGTGGGAACAAGCAGTGATAAGTGATGACTGGAGAGAGTTCCAGAGAGAATTGAAGAACAGGAAGTAGAAACAATGGGTCTTGAAAAATCTTTTGAAGATATCATTTGAGATCAGATTTCAACAGATGTATTTTGGGGTGCAGGGGACACAGACATTCAGTCCATAACAGTGAGATGGGAAAGAAAGGACAGTGTCTGCAGGAGGACATGAGATCAAGGGAGAGTTGTTTGTTTGGTTTTAAAATGAGAAATGATTTATCTTCAAGCTATGATCCAGATGTGAAGGCAAAAGCAACAGTAAGGTAGAAATCTCCAAATTATAGGAGCAATGTCCTTGAGTTTGCTCTTAGGATCCCAGCCATACCTGGGGGTGATTGCTGATTGCATCTGGAGGACAGATAGAGTATATGGGCATTTATTGGTTCATTGGCTGATTTGTTGTTTCTCATGAAGAAGAAGATCTCCAATTTGTGTGTGGTGTATGTATGTGTGTGTGTGTATGTGTGTGTGTGTGTGTGTGTGTGTGTGAAATAAAAATAATGGCATCATTCAAGGGTATATGAAGTAATGATTAAATGCTAAATTAGAGATAGGTGTCAAAAATAATGCAATAATTTCAGGATATACAAATTCAAACACTCTAAGGTGAGCTATATATAAAGTGATGAAAAATACAAAGCAAGAAAATTATCAACTGAATTCAAATGTAAGTCTTCTATAAACATAGCAGAATAACTTTATGTAGATTTCAAACCAATTTAAAGTTCAAAAGACTAGTTTATTAATCTATGATGGGAAACGATAATCACAATGTTCACAATGCTGATTGACCCTGACACACTGCAAGATTCTCAAGAGCTTTCTGAGTCAATAAGGATAGTTCTATACAATTTAGCTATTGTGTATTTTATTACATTTTTTAAATTTGCTAAATCCAGGACTATCAATTCTCTGCTATTCAAGGCTGTAGAAAGTTCCCTCTGGGAGTGTTAATATTCAGAAATAAGGCTTGATCATTCCAATTAATTTTTAGTTGTCTCCCAGGAAAAGGTGAAGCTCAAATAAGGCAAGGATTCAATTCATTCAGTTTATATTATAATTATAAATCACATTTAGAAAAATGTTATCCTTTGAAAAAAGAATTTTTGTCAATCAAAAAATAAAAGAAGTACAAAAAAAGTAAGAAAAAATACTCTGAGCCTTCGCAAGAAGACAATTTTATCAACATACTTTTGTAAAAGTATGTTGGAATGTATTGGGTTATCTTGCTCCTATGTTTAATTTCTGTTAATTAGCATAATGTTTGGTAGGACTTGTTTGTAATTCTCATAGTGTTCCACATACCAGTGACCATCGAGAAGTTTATCTTAGTTATCTTAAATTTTCCACTTCTGACAAAGAAAGATCCTCTTGACAATGACCTTGCAGAAGACTCAAACCTTTGAGCATATAGAAGCTGGGTGATTTACAGCAAAATGATCATTAATGAAGAATGCAAAAATAGAAAAGCATAACTCAAGATTAGACACATATGATTTTATGAGAGATTGTAATAGTTATGTTATGTAAGGTCTTTTAATTAGAGTATGGTACATTAGAGTGAATGCCAAATGGCATTTGAATATTGATTCTGCCACTCACTAACTCTGTGACCTTGAATGAATCATTTAATCTCTCTTAAAACAAGTTCCATCACATTAAAAAAACAATGATATCTATCTCATAATATGCATATAGATAATAAATGAAATCTTGTCTCTTGTGTAACTGTGTCTGACATGCATTAGTTTCTTTGATTTTTTTTCCCACCAAGGTAGAATTTACATGCAGTGAAACAGATAAATCTTAAATATACAATTCAGTATGTTTTCATAAATCCACATAAACTATAGCCACCACCCAAATTAAATATAGACTATTCCCATTACTCCAGAAACACTAACCCACCTACATGTGCAAACATCATTTTTATTTAATTTGTATTACCATAGATTTTTTACATTTTTACCTCATATATGTCAAGGTTCTGCTATTAGATGAGGTTTATTTAAGATAGTTTTGTTCCTTTGGGAAACTGACCCTTTATTGACATTAATGTCCTTCTTTATCCCTAATAATATTCCTTATTTAAATTCTAGTTTATCTCATATTAATATAAGCACTCAAATTTTCTTTTGATTAATGTTTGCATGGTATATATCTTTCTATCCTTTACTTTTAACCAACTGGGTCCTGCTATTTAAAGCAAACACCAGGCATGGACAGTCTTAGATTTCAATAGAGAACCTGACATGTTTATCGAGCATCTAAAATCTCCTGATTTCTGTGTCTCTTATGATGTTAGCAACCTATTGCTTTCTGCTGGGTTCCTGAAAGTCTCCCCATGAATGCACGGTTTCTGGACATTTTATATATAGGTTCTGGGGTTTCCCCACTGTCTCCTACTGTGTGCCCTTTTTTTCATTTTTTTTTTTCTTTAAATTCCAGCAGTCTGGCAGCCACAAACTTTGTCTTGTGACACCTCAACCTAATAAGTCTGTGGTTTTTTTACCAAAGTTTTAGCTACTCCTTGACCTTCAGATGTGGGACACTGTCCTCAGGGGAAGATCTGTATAAACATGGATTTAATCCAATGCAGTTTTTTTCTTTCAAGAGTCAAATTCTCTCCAGTTTCTGTCTGATTTTGATCACTCTGGAGCACCTTTTATTCTTTGTCCAGAGGCCACACTTGTTCTCTGTACAAAAGCAAGTCCAGTAAAGGCTCTTCCACCAATATGAGTCTTCCTTTCTTTTTTATAATAGTTAGTAGTATCTGTAATTTTCATTAGTATTGACTAACACATGCCAAAGTTTGAAGATTAGATTTATAAACTCACATATACAGAAAAATAATGTTTAAAAATAAGATGCTGACCAATATGCATTGAGATATTTTAGATTATATTAAATGCCATAGACAGTTTAAGATAAATAAACTCTTCTTTAGGTAAAGTTAAGTTTATTAACACAAAGTCCCTCAGGCAAATGCACCATTAGGAGATTTATAACTGGGTTGATTTTTTTTTCTAGTATTCATTTGTAAAATACATTCCCTACTATAATTATTTAAATAATGCTATCAGTTACAACATGAAGTAAACTTTTAGAACTCATAAAATGTGAGATAGATGTTGTCTCATTACAAAATCTGAGCAAAATAAAGCTAGATGAAGGAAATAAAATATATCACTAAAAGTACATAGGCATAAACAAAAACAGTTTTAAAACCTTAGAAACCTTTGAGAAAGGAGAATTTCAAAGTTAGAATTGTGAGGAAATTTTGAAATGGACTATATTTGTTAGCATGAAGAATTCTTTATAGTCATTAGGAAACTAATTCAAATGACTTTTGATTTTTTTTTTTTGCCTAAATAACTGAGTCCTAGAGTTTTAGACTAAAGTTACTATTATCTTCTGAATATTCCAAGTTTTCTAAAAAAATATTTTATTTGTTTATTTGACAGACAGAGATCATAAGTAGGTAGACAGGCAGGCAGAGAGAGACGAGGAAGCAGGCTCCCCGCAGAGCAGAGAGCCCAACACAGGACTCAATCCCAGGACCCTGAGATCATGACCTGAGCCGAAGGCAGAGGCTTAACCCACTGAGCCACCCAGGCGCCCCTCCAAGTTTTTCATTTTAGCACTTCCTGATATTTCTTTATTCCTATGCTCAAGGAAGTCCTTCCATGTCTACCAGTACTAGGCACATGTAATCTCAGATTGCATTTGCTGGTCATCCAGAATACATTTTTTTTTTCCCCACTGTGAGCTGAGCAAATTGATCTAAATTCCCAACCTCCCTGGCAGGATCAACCATATGATGGATATATATTTTTTATTTTATAAAGTAAAGTTGCAAGGCTTACAGCTGTACCTTCATGGTTTGCTGTTGAATGACTTGTTCTAATCTTCGACGTCATGTCTATCGCACTGCACTATTATATCAATGGTCACCTCCCTCCAAACTTGGAAATATGAGAACCTTATAGCAAGAAGTGTTTACCCTACACTGCTGTGAAGTCACTCTTTACCCAAAGCTTCTACTATGGCACCCCAAGTTGCAGGAAAAAAATACAGTTCTTCCATCATTTTCCTCCAACGTTATGTCTACTTTCCCATTTTGACAGCCAAAAGCCCCATTAAAGACTTAAAAGGCAGAATTTCCAAAGATTTAAGAGGAAGTGTGCCCCCTTTTCCTTTTGCTAGGCAGTTTTTATTTTACACTTTGGTTTTGGTATTTTTTCTGTAAATGCCTGGCACAAATTTTCTTCTGAGCTGTACTCTGCCACATGCTGTCATTTGACTCTTCTATACTAAGTAAGAAGAAAAGAGTTTCTGGCTCTCTCTGGTATAATATTAACCTTTTATTAGTTAAATACTCACATGTCTGAGTAGTTTATTGCTGTTATATTTTCTGATCACACACGTATTTAATTTTTACACCAAATAGCTGAAACTGGAGCAGAAAAAAGAAGATACTGGGGATGTTTTCTGAGTTAGTGTTGGACAGGCTGTGATTTCTTGAAAGAAAAGCAAAGAATTTGAATATTGCATACATTGCATTTTTGTTGTTGTTTTTCATATTGAAATTTATTGAGATAAACTAACATAGAATTAAGTCTGGATTATTATTCAACAAACATACATTTCAGGTCTACTAGGTGCCAGAAATTCTAGTAGATACTGAATAAAAAGTAGATGAGAACATATTTTGAACATCCTTACAAATAAGAATTTCTAATATAATTAGGAGTTTGAGTCATAGGATGAAAAGAAAATCCTTTACTATTATTCTGACTAGACACATCCAATCCCTTTGTTCCTGAAGGATCTTTCCCCAGAGCATTGAAGATTACAAAGTACAGAATACCTCCCATCACCTTTAAGCCTTTCAACTTGTCAAAGGATATCCTTGTTGATCTGTAAGAGAGTTTGTTCTTGGATTTTATGTCTTGGAATATCATATTTTTAAATTTACCTTACCCATTTTTCCTAAGTTAGTTTATCTAATGTCTCCTAAAGCTGCTGCTCTCCTCCTCCTCCCCCTCCTTCCCTCCTCCTTTCCTCCTCTCCTCCTCCTCCCCCTCCCCCTCCCCCCTCCCCCTCCTCCTCCTCCTTCTTCTCCTTCTTCTTCTTCTTCTTCTCCTTCTTCTTCTTCCATTTATAACCCAGGGGTCATAATGTGAAAAGTATAGTGAATAGAATATGCCTGAAATTGGGGAACTTAAGTTATTTCATTTCTCCCTTAAAACTGGCTCTGCAGTAAGCTATTCGAGAACAGCAAATTCCCCAATGAAATCCTTAAACTTTGAATCAGAACACAAAGAAACAGATTTTTTTTTAAAGAAAAGAAAAAAGAAAGCAAAAAACACTGTCGCAAAATTCCAAAAACAAAATAAAATAAAAAAGAAAACCAAACAGATTAAAAAGTCACTATGACCAAACTAAATGGACAAAAAATAAGCTTAATCCTCAGAAAATATCAGAACTATTTTCCTTAATATATGTCAGAAACAATTTCTTTTCTTTCAGAGCAAATACATTAGCTATGCAACCCATTACTTTAACAATTTGAAAGCAGCTCACAATAGATAAGGAGATGGAAATGGGGGGATAATCTCATCCAGACAAGAAATCTTCAGTGTAACTCTTCTAATTTCACATAATACTTTATGGAAAGACACACCAGAAGAATCATAATCATATCACTGCCTCTTTACTTTGGCCTGTACTTTACATAAACCTCAACAAATTGATTTTTCTACCATCAGAGCAAGGCTTATAACAGATAATTTTATAGTTTAGGTTTTATTAATGTTTTTCTTAAAATAAGAATTAAACAAAAGCTGTCTAGAATTGGGGTTGTTCACAACAAGGTTTTTAGGAAATAAATGCTGATTTTTATCTCTGTATCTTCATCAGTTAAAAAAAAAAAAAGCATCCACAAGAGACAGAAAGGTTTTGACTTGAGCAATGATACTCAAAACTTTTGCTTTAAGGATTCTTTCATAATCTTAAAAAACTCTGTGCCCCAAAAAGCTTTTGTTTACATGACTTATATCTACCAATTCATTGTGTTGGAAATTAAAATAAATTTTAAACTATGAATAATAGTAAGTTCATTATGATAGCATAATATTATACTTTAAATAAAATAACTGCAATTTTCAAAATAAAAACATAATTACTGATAAAATCATTTAAACATATATCTGCAAATTTCTTTGATGTCTAACGTAGAAAAGATACAAGAAAATTTTTTTCAGTCTCTGAATTCAACCGGCTGCAATATGTTATTTTGGTTGCAGAACATGAAGAAAATCTGGCCTTATACAGATGTGTAGTTGGAAAGGGGAAACATATTTAAATAGCCTTTTCAGATATTTTGGAATATTCTTCTTTGATTCTACACCAAAAATCAACATGTGGTAATTTCTTTAAGGTCAGTTGTTATATAGTACATGAAACAGTATCAATAAACTTTTTGTACATTGTTACCTTAAAGTCCACTGTCTATTTTGCGTTTTGATTGCCTCATTTCCAAGTGGATTATTTTTAACATCCATCATACATTGTTACTTAAAAAATATTTGTTCCCCAAATTATGAAAATCTTCCAAATGTTGGCACGTTTCAATTGTATAAAACAAATATCAAAATGTCACCTCCTTAATATTACCTCTGTACTTTTCAGGAAATTCTTTACCTATTGGGAACTTTTAGGATCATGGGAGTTGGTAGACATTTTCCCAGATTCAACCTTTTCCTTAAAGTCTTGGCAAACTACCTGTTACTTCTTTTCCTTGACATGGCAGTTTCACTTTATCTATTTTCAAGAAAATTTTTGTCAAAACCCAAGTCTGAATAGCCATAGTTTATGTATCAGTCATCCTTTCAAAAAACTGTGTTTCATGAAAAACTGTGCTAACTTTGGGCTCAAATACATAAGCATATCTTATGTATTTGATACATATCTTCATACAGGTTTCCTGTGAGAAAACCATTGCACTTTATTATATAATAGCAAGTGTGTATTTCTCATATTTGCACAGAGTTAAAAAGATATGTACTCAAGGGTGGATATTTCATAAAATAAGTATATTTACTTGTTCATCAAGGATATTCTTAGTTAAAATTTGCATTTTCTCTCACTACTACTGCATGTTATTGAAGAAGGCATAACTACTCATACAGTTTTGAGTCATTGTTTTGATCTGTGCTAAGATCCCACCAGATTTACCCACTTTTGCTTTTCCATATCATTGTAATGTTAACACATTGAAATGAAAACTAATGTCTTAGTATTATTATGTATTGTTATTACTATTATTTTTTATCTTACCCACTCCCTGAAAAAACTCAAATTCCTAGGAGTCCTGAACCACCTTTGGGAACCACTGGACTAGAACAGGAAAACAGAAAAATAGATGGTGAATCATCTTTTTATTCTGAAACCCAGTGTTGAAGGCTTTGAAAATAACTGGGGCATATAAGGATAAAAGGCATGTGGTTTGGATTTGCTATCTTACCCAATAAAGGACTATGTGCCCTCCATTATACCCATGACCACCAGGCTAGCCCCTTCCTCCATGCCCCCTCCCCTCCAAAACCATTTCTAAAAAATCCTAGAAGTAGAAATGTCCACAGGAAATGAACCTGCTTCCTCCAGCCTGAACTCTTTCTGAAATGTTTTTTTCATGAATCTTCCTCAGTAAGAATTACTCTGATGCTAAATACAGACTCAGTGAACTTGTATCCATAAAAACAAAGAACTGCTTCTCCCCTTAGGAGCTCTTTCAGGGAACTGGGGAGTTCCCTGAAGTTACTCTTTCTGATAGCTAACTATCTAGAAAATCTAAATGCAAATACCCTAGCCAGGATCTATATGAAAGGTGTAAAGTGACATAATAGACAATAACAGAAATTGAACTCTCTATGTACCTTAGTGTTGGTTTATTATTAGAACAGTGATCACGCTTGCCAGTATGCACAGGAAATCTGGTTTATGACTTCCTATGGGATAACTATTAAGAGTATTCCTTTTCATTCTCAAAGGTGTTCCAGAGTGTATGATTAACTATGAGGTCACCTTAGCTATAAAAGACCCCTGGAATTAGTTTCTAGATGCCTCAGTCTTTAGAATCTTCTTTTCCCCATCATATAGGAAGTTAATTTCAGTAGAATTTATGATAGGCCAACTATCATAACCACAAATAATATCAGAAGCATAATTTCTGAAATAAATGGCACAGAAAAACATTTCTTTTAATTTTGAGTAGTTTTCCCAATAAATTAAACCTAGCATAATTTTCAATAGGAAGAACATACAAAATTAATCAGAAAAAATTTAGAGAGGAGAAAGTGATAAAGTGGGCATATATATTGAATCATCAGAACATAGCAATATAGGTCAGCTGTTACTATAAAAAATACTGTGAAACAAACTACCCCAATATTCAGTGACTTACAAAAACATGAGCTTTGTGGTTCATCAGGTTAGGTCAGCTGTAATCTGGGTATCTAATGGGTTTGTTTACTGGTTAAAGATCGGATCAAAGAGCTCCACATGTTTCTTATTTGACCCTTTGACCAGTGGTTACCTGAGGCATGTTCTTCTCATGAGTTATGGCAGGAGTCCAAGAACCAAGCCAAATCAAGCAAGTATAGTTTAGTCTTCCACTTGCATCACAGCCACAAAACTTCATCGGCCAAGCAAGTTATGTGGGAAGGTCTTACCTCACTGATGCAAGAATGTCTATATAATCTACTATGAGATGGTACTACAAAATTACATGGCAAAGGCTGTGGAGATATACTCTTAGTATAGGAAGTTGAAAATCCAGAATCCCCCCTTCACACCAAAATTTTGAGAAACCTCCATACTGTTTTCCAGAGTGGCTGCACCAGTTTGCATTCCCATCAACAGTGTAGGAGGTTTCCACTTTTTCCACATCCTCACCAACACCAGTCATTTCCTGACTTGTTAATGCTGACTGGTGTGAGGTGGTATCTCATTGTGGTTTTGATTTGTATTTCCCTGATGCCGAGTGATGTGGAGCACTTTTTTATGGTCTTTTGACCATCTGGATGTCTTCTATAGAAATGTTTGTTCATGTCCTCTGCCCATTTCTTTTCTTTTTTTTTTAATTTTTAAATTTTTTTATAATCATATAATGTATTATTAGCCCCAGGGGTACAGGTCTGTGAATCACCAGGTTTACACACTTCACAGCATTCATCATAACACATACCCTTCCCAATGTTCATAACCCCACCACCCTCTCCCGACACCCCTCTCCCCAACAACCCTCAGTTTGTTTTGTGAGATTAAGAGTCTGTTATGGTTTGTCTTCCTCCTGATCTCATCTTGTTTCATTTACTCTTTTCCTACCCCCCAAACCTCCCACGTTGCATCTCCATTTCCTCATATCAGGGAGATCATATGATAGTTGTCTTTCTCTGATTGGCTTATTCCACTAAGCATAATACCCTCTAGTTCCATCCACATTGTTGCAAATGGCAGGATTTCATTTCTTTTGATGGCTGCATAGTATTCCATTGTGTGTGTGTGTGTATGTGTGTGTGTGTGTGTATATATATATATATATATATATATATATATATACCACTTCTTCTTTATCCATTCATCCAGTGATGGACATTTAGGTTCTTTCCATAGTTTGGCTATTGTGGACATTGCTGCTATAAACATTAGAGTGCACGTGCTCCTTCGGATCACTACATTTGTATCTTTAGGGTAAATACCCAGTAGTTCAATTGCTGGGTCATAGGGTAGCTCTAATTTCAACTTTTTGAGAAACTTCCATGCTGTTTTCCAGAGTGATTGCACCAGATTGCATTCCCACCAACAGTGTAGGAAGGTTTCCCTTTCTCTGCATCCTAGCCAGCATCTGTCATTTCCTGACTTTTTAATTTTGGCCATTCTGACTGGTGTGAGGTGGTATCTCATTGTGGTTTTGATTTCTATTTCCCTGATGCCTAGTGATGTTGAACACTTTTTCATGTGTCTGTTGACCATCTGGATGTCTTCTACAGAAATGTCTTTCACGTCCTCTGCCCATTTCTTGATTGGATTATTTGTTATTTGAGTTTGATAAGTTCTTTATAGATTTTGGATACTAGCCCTTTATCTGATATGTTATTTGCAAATATCTTCTCCCATTCTGTCAGTTGTCTTTTGGTTTTGTTGGCTGATTCCTTAGCTGTGAAAAAGCTTTTTTGATCTTGATGAAGTCCCAATATTTCTTTTTTGCCCTTGCTTCTGTTGCTTTTGGCAAAATTTCTAGGAAGAAGCTGCTGCAGCTGAGGTCAAAGAGGTTGCTCCCTTTGTTCTCCTCAAGGATTTTGATGGATTTCTGTCTCACATTGAGGTCTTTCAGCCACTTTGAGTCTATTTTGTGTGTGTGTAAGGAAATGGTCCAGTTTCCTTCTTCTGCATGTGGCTGTCTAATTTTCCCAACACCATTTGTTGAACAGACTTTTTTCCATTGGACATTCTTTCCTTCTTTGTCAAAGATTAGTTGACCATAAAGTTGAGGGTCCATTTCTGTCCTCTCTGTTCTGTTCCATTGGCCTATGGGTCTGTTTTTGTGTTAGTACCATACTGTCTTGATGATTACAGCTTTGTAATAGAGGTTGAAGTCTGGAATTGTGATGACACCAACTTTGCTTTTCTTTTTCAATTTTTCTCTGGCTATTGGGGTCTTTCTGGTTCCATAAATATTTTAGGATTATTTGTTCCATTTATTTGAAAAAAGGTTATGGCATTTTGATAGGGATTTTATTAAGTGTGCAGATTGTTCTAGGTAACATAGACATTTTCACAATATTTGTTCTTTCAATCCATGAACATAGAATGTTTTTCCATTTATTTGTGTCTTCCTCAATTTCTTTCATGAGTATTCTATTGTTTTTTGAGTACAGATTCTTTGCCTCTTTGGTTAGATTTATTCTTAGGTATCCTATAGTTTTTGGTGTAATTGTAAATGGGATCGACTCCTTAATTCTCTTTCTTCTGTCTTGTTGTGGGTATATAGAAATGTAACTGATTTCTGTGCATTGGTTTTATATACTCACACTTTACTGAATTTCTGTATGAGTTATAGCAGTTCTGGGGTGGAATCTTTTGGGTTTTCCACATAAAGTACCATATCATCTGCAAAGAGTGAGAGTTTGACTTCTTTGTGAACTTGGATGCCTTTTATTTCTTTTTGTTGTTTGATTGATGAAACTAGGACTTCTAGTACTATGCTGAATAGTAGTGGTGATAGTAGATAGCCCTGCCATGTTCCTGACCTTAGGGGAAAAGATCTGTTTTCCTCCATTGAGAATGATATTTCCACTGAGAATGAGAATAGATGACTTTGATGGTATTAAGGTACGTACAGTCCATTCCTACACTGTGAAGAGTTTTAATCAAGAAAAGATACTGTACTTTGTCAAATGATTTTTCAGCATCTATTGAGAGTGTAATATGGTTCTTGTTCTTTCTTTTATTAATGTTTTGTATCATATTGATTGATTCGTGGATGTTGGACCAACCCTGCAGCCCAGGAATAAATCCCACTTGGCCATGGGAATAATCACTTTAAAGTACTGTTGGATCCTACTGGCCAGTATTTTGGTGAGAATTTTTGCATTTGTGTTCATCAAGGATATTGGTCTGTAATTCTCTTTTTTGATAAAAAGACCCATGGTAAATGGTTTTCCACCCCCTCACTTTAAATCTGGAGGTATCTTTGGGTCTAAAATGAGTTTCTTGTAGACAGCATATCTATGAAAGAAATCATGAAGATCAGAGAGAAATCAATGAAATAGAAACCAAAAGAACAGTATAACAAATCAACAAAACTAGGAGCTGGTTTTGTGAAAGAATTGATAATATTGAAAACCACTGACCAGACTTATCAAATAGAAAAGAGAAAGGCAGAGGGAGAGGGAGAGGCATGTTTCCCCGCTGAACAGAAATCCTGATATGGGATTCAATCTCAGGGCCCTGGGATCATGAACTCAGCCAAAGGCAGACGCTTAACCAACTGGGTTATCCAGCACTCTAGAAACAATGAAATTTGATGACAGATTGGGTGTATTTGTGGGATTTTGGTAAAAGTGATAAAAATATATTATGGGACAGTGGACAATTAACATGTACCTTTGGTTGACTACATTGTTTCCTATATCAAGAATAGCCTCCGTCTTTTGTGTCTTATGATCTTCAAGTTTTATCTCACCTAACACTTACTTAAATAAGAGTCCTCAAATATATTGTGCAGAAATTGTCACTTCATTATTTATTCCACAATACTTTGTTTTAAACTCTTCTTTTATTTTGAGGCATTTATTTTACTCTATTAAAATTAGATAAAAATTATCTTAAGACAAGGAAATATATCTTATTCATCTTTATGTTCAAATCATTGCTTACCAAAGCTCTGTTCTTAAGTTTGCTAAATGAAAAAAGGAGTGATGAATGGATATATACAAGAAGACAGAGATGGTGTGCTGATTGCTTTAATCTCCTAATCAGACTTCTTAAATAAAAATAATACATACATTCTGCTCTGAATATCTATGGGTTTTTTTGTTTAACAAAAATTGCCGTCATCTTCTTTTGGTTACACATATAAATAATAAACATTTTGTTCAATAGTTTTTTGAGAAGGGCTTTGTTCTCAATTATGTATCATATTAGAAGTTTTTTTTTTTTCAGCATCTCATAGAGTAATCAGAGATTTGTAATTCTTGTTCTTGTTTTGATAAGAAATCCTAGAAATAAAAGAAAAGTCTCACACAGGAAAAATGGTAAATCAAACAATAATATATACACACACTAATACATATTTGTGTGTAGTTGATAAATCACGTTTTGACATCAGACAGATATGGGTTTATATTTTAGCTTTACATATTTGTTTTTAAAATTTTTACATTTGAGTGTATTTGGCACAAAATGTTATATTAATTTCAGACATGCATTACAGGGTACTACCTTTTTTTTTTAAAGTTATTTATTTATTTATTTGGCAGAGAGAAAGAAAGATCACAAGTATGCAGGGGGCAGGCAGAGAGAGAGGAGGAAGCAGGCTCGAGCCTGATGTGGGGCTCGATTCCAGGATCCTGAGATCATGACCTGAGCTGAAGGGAGAGGTCCAACCCACTGAGCCACCCAGGCACCCCAAGGGTACTACTTTCTATGCTCACTACAAGTATAGCTACCATCTGTCACCATAGAATGCTACTATAATACCCTTGAGTTTATTTCTTATGCTGTGTCTTTTAGTCCCATGACATATTCACTCCATAACTGGAAGCCTCTATCTCTTACTCTCCTTCACCTATTTTACTCATCCCCCTAGCCCTTTTCCCTCTGGCAACCACCAGCTTGTTCTCTGTATTTATAGGTCTGATTCTGCTTTCTGAATGTTTGTTTTGTCTTTTAGATTCTTCTTATAAGTGAAATTATGTAGTATTTGTCTCTCTTAGTTTGGCTTGTTTCACTTAGTAGTCATCAAAGATGGCAAGATCTCATCTTTTTTATGGCTATGTAACATTACATTATATATATGCATACAACACATCTTCCTTATCGATCCACCTGTCATTAGTCATTTAGCATTATTGCATATAATACTGCAATAAACATAGGAATGTTTGTACCTTTTTGAATTAGTATTTTTTTCCATTGCATAAATATTCAGTGGAACTATTGGATCATGTGGTATTTATATTTTTATTTTGGGGGGAATACTTCATACTGTTTTTTTTACAGAGGCTATACCAATTTACATTCCCATCAAAACGTTGTGAATTCCTTTGATGAAGTTGTTTAACTTTGTGTATCTACTTTTTCTTAGCTGCTAAAAAAGCATTAATAATAGTTCCTATCACATATGGCTGCTGTAAGGAATAAAATCAATACATGGGTAACATTCTTAGTAGAGGTCCTGACATGATGTACATGTTTGTAGTTAAAAATTCAGCTTGCTTAATTTCCAGGCCTATTTCTTCTTAATAAACCCCCAGCCTGGGTCTTCTGAGTGGCTCAGTGGGTTAAACATCTTCAGTTTTTAAATTACTGTAAAATATGGTCCTGGGGGATGCCTAGGTGGCTCCGTGGGTTAAAGTCTCTGCCTTCTGCTCAGGTTATGATCCCAGGGTCCTGGGATCAAGCCCCATGTTGAGCTCTCTGCTCAGTGGGGTGCCTGCTTCCCCCTATCTCTCTGCCTGCCTCTCTGCCTACTTGGGACCTCTATCAAAAAATAAATAAAATATTTAAAAAAAATTAAAATAAACTCCCAGCCTGTGTGTGAAAATTCAGTGAAATATGTGAAAGGCCCTGACTGCTGTCTTGTCTTTATTATACTCTCAATTTACATTGATAATTAGCCAAGATCATGAGTTACCATGACATTCTTCAGTCTACTACAGTGAAATACTATGGTTAGAAAGCTCATTATTTACCCAAGATTATCAAAAGTTCTTCAAAGCTTGCAGTTGGAAAACTATTACGGGATCAGAATAAATGCAAAAGTCTTATAAAGTATCAGATTTCTACTCAAGTGTTATAAAATGAAATATTACTTTATTCTTCCTTTCATGTATTTTTAACAATTTTTAGATTTTTATTTAAGTTTTGTGATAAGCATTAGTCCCACAAATATAAAGCAGCACCCTTGCATTCAACAGACCCCATTTTCTCTTAATGTATATTATAAACATATTGATAAGCTTTTAGAAAAAAAGTATATCCATATGCTATTATTAGCTTGAGCATGAAACTATCTCATTCTGTATTAAGAATATGCTTTTTTTTTATATCCTAAATCTATGGTTTTTGAAATATCACTTGATCTTTTTAACTAGTGCCAGAAAGTGTGGTTTAATGGCAACTATCGAAAAAAAGAGAACTTATTTAATTTGGAAGATGACATCCAATCTTAAAAGGAGAATAATAGAACCCACCCATTTGATCAATTTACTAAATTAACTGTTGACACATTTTATGGCTGATTCACCCTAGCAATAACATCCAAAAGGCACTACTATTCAAAATCATACATTTTATAGAAAAAGTCAAAGTAGACAACAGACAACATCTGTTCTAAAATATTACTGATTAAAATATTATCTTCCATGCTTTGTGGTGCAGAAATCCAGAAATTCAATTATGTATTGGACATTTAAATAGACCTAAATATTTTCCTATCTTTAGGTGAAAAAAAGCAAACAGAACAAAACAAAACAAAACAAAAAAACCCTACCTTGTCAGTGGGTAACCTTTTAGAGATAAATTGGTCCCTCTTTTGGGAAAGAATGTAAGTTATATTTTTCAAATTGTATAGCAAATTTTGCCTTGACCTGGTATGCAAATTATATTGGTCTTTTTCAATTGGTTGCACATAATATGTACATTCTCAAAGCTTCCCAAGTAGTATAATGTGAGTTATCATTCATCTTCTCTCAAATCCTAACATTATAATTGATGTTCATGAATAGATATGTGTAACCAAGAAATATGGTTGCAAGATAGAGTTTATTAAAAAGTAAGATAAAAACTTTATGAGCACAAATGTGTAATTCAAACAAATGAAGCTATCTATGTATGGAAAGAAAGAGGAAGGCCATAGAGACATATTTAATATGTCTTAATATAGACATACTTAAAAGTTTTAAGTTAAAACTTTTAATGGCAAAAGACAACATATATGATTTATAAGAAACATAATGCAAAGTTATGACTAATAAAATCACTGTGTATAATATAATTGGAATTTATTCTAATGATGAGAAATGAATTGACCTAAGAGGAAAACAGATAATTGATAAAGATATAATTCACAATAAATGAAATACACTTTACCAGTAAAATATATAGCATTTTGTTCAATCTCCCTAAATGTCAAGGAAATGGAAATTAAATTAATGTAATATAGTTTTAACCAATAAAGCTAGGGGATAAAAGAGTAATATCCATGGCTGATGATTCTGTGTGCAGGGCTAAGTATGTTAGTTAGTGACAGTCCTATTCCCTGGCTTTGGTCCTTGAGCTCCGTCATGAAAGAATTCAGAGACAAAACTTGAAGCAAGCAAGCATGGAAGGAATAGTGGTCCCAGAGAAAGTATGCTCTCTAAGTGGGAAAGTAGGCAGGCCCAGGGGCTATAACTGAGGGCTTGGGTTGGAGGTAGGGTGTCAGTGTTGGCTTGTTTTTTATACTTGCATGGGTTTTGGGTCATAGCTAGGTGGTCTCTGACTGAGGTTGCCTCCAACCATTTAAGAGACTACTCCTACCATCAGGAGGGTGAGTTTTTGTCTCTATATGGTCCTTCTTGGAAATGTCATGGCAACTATCCCTCCCATCCCACTTCAAAGGGGAGTCAAAACCTCAGAGTAAATGTATTATAATAAAGCTATACGTTACTGCAGGGCCAGGTTTTTAGGGAGGGCCCAAGAGTGTTCTCTGGGATTTTTCCTGGCTGTTTGCCTTGGGGAGGTGGTTGGAGATTTCCATCTTTTTCAATAGTTGGGCAGTCTCATTGCCTGCTCATATCTGGCTAACTGCTTACTCTATCAAGTACTTCCATACACCTCCAATGGGAGAGTAAATTGCTATAACCTTTCTGGAAAACAATTTTCCAGGATTAAGATTCTAGATCTGATGACAAGATTTTGTCATTCCTCCCATCTCCCCAGTGGTAAAGGTAGGCAGATTAAAAGTTTTTATACAGTTTATTTATTTGTTTATTTGTGCCATAGCCTCTGAAATTTTTAGCAGCTTTACCCAATTTCAATGGTCTATGCTATAAAGATCTTTTAAAGATTTTATTTATTTATTTAACAGAGAGGGAACACAGCAAGAGAGAGAACACAAGCAGGGAGAGTGGGAGAGGGAGAAGCAGGCTTCCTGCTGAGCAGGGATCCCAATGCAGGGCTTGTTCGCAAGACCCTGGAATCGTGACCTGAGCTGAAAGCAGATGCTTAATGACTGAGCCACCCAGGCGTCCCTGTTATACATATTTTTTTAAATTTTAAATATATATCATTTTTACCCAGAAATTTTTCTTGGTGGATGCAATTTCCAAAAATACTCATTAATTTTAAGGATGTATGATACATATCTATGTTTATAAATTCATATTCTAACACACATATATACAAAAATATTTTTTGCAAATTGTTTATGGAAGCAAAAATAAGAAAATGTGTATGTTATATGATGTCTGTCATTTGAGAAATTATATATGTGTGTGTATATATATTTGTGTATATATTTATAAATAATACAACACTTGTAGGAATGTCATGGACCAATTAAAATATTGAATTTCTCTGTATTTAATTTATATACAGATTATGTTCACATCTGCATTAAATTATGTATGTATACATATACATGTTAGTACATAAAAATTAATCCATTATGTATGCATGTTACTGGATATCTCTCTTTTTATCAGGTGGATATACCTCTTAAGTATACCTCCTACATCTTGCATATCATTTTTAAGTATTACATGCATTTATAACTTTAAATTATATATTTCTATAACTTATAGGAAAAATATGTAGTATAACTTGAAAGAATTAGATTTTTATTAGATACACACACATGTGAGATTGACAGTGACTTTTGGGAATGGACTGAAGTTGTTTCAGGAAAAATATTATTAATCTTTACTGTATGTCTATAACCAGTACTTTAACAATAAAAATGTACTGTTGTATAGTTTTAAAGAAGTGAAGAAAAAAAAGAGGAAATGGAAATTAAATCTTTAAATTTTTAATAGGTGTTTCAGTGGGTGAGTTTGACCATAGATTTATCTCCGGTCCTAAATTAAGGTCCCCAGAGTTCAAAGACTTCCATAGTCATTACATGGATTTTCAATTATATCTGGAGACATAAAAGAGATGCTGAACATGAACAAATTTATTTACACACGTTCACCAGGACACATTTCTTCAACTTGAAAATAGCCAAGCATGAGCTAAACTAGAGGCTCAAAGCTGCTGCAGCTTAAGGAGAGGATGATGCCAGATCAGAAAAGTTCAGCCAGAAGCTTCAGTGAACTTCTTTATTCCATGTTAACAAAACACATTTAAGTCAGGGATTCAAGGCAGCAAATACAATCTGCAGATCAGTTAATAACAATCAATTAATAATAACAATAATACCAACATTTATTTAGTGCTTATCATGCAGTGAGGACTGCATTAAGAACTTTTCAATAATTACACCATTTAATCTTTAGATGACCTTACAATGGAAGTACTATATCTAATCTATTTTTGAATGTGAATACATTGAGGGAAAGAATTTAGATGACTGCTCCAGGTCCCACAACAAGTAGGTGTGGCTGAAATTCAAAGTCACTGTGAATACTGGCTTTATTTTCTATGCACAGCAACTATGTTTCAGTGTTCTATTCAGTATATTTAGATGGTGATTTTATTTTATTCATAAGTTTCCATACTGTGAAATATTGGTTTGAATTTTTCTTTTAGATTGTTATTTTTTTCTAAAATGTACTTCAGAAATTACAATTAAAGTATGCATTGATATTTAAAATCAGCAAAACATTAAAGAAATCTTTTGGTTTGCTCTTCTATCATTTTAAATGATAAGTAAGTAAATTTACTAATAGACAATGGAAATATTAATAATGTGAATAATGCTTCATAAGATAAAATTATTGCAAATAATTCTGTATATCTTGATATTTTCTTTCCAGTGCATCTAAAGTGTTTGTGTGGACTTTTATTTTCAACTGTTACTGTCTTCTGAACTATGATTAGTTGGTTTTCATTGCAACCATTATATAATGGCTGTAAATTACACAATTAAAAATAATAGACAGAAGTAAAACCTTTCGGTACTGTTTCTGTGTTCTTATCCAACTACTCTTCTGAGAAAAAAGGAATATCTAATGCTTAAATACATATAACTGGATGAAAAAATTAACTCTCATTAAATTCATACTAATTATCTACTTCACATTTATGTTTCTTTTCCTTGCAGAAAGAATACTATCATTATGTTTGTTGTTTTCTTGTTTTAATACATTTCTGCACTATGTATTTTTACTGATCCCCACCTTCTAATAAAATATGTGTTCCCTATTAACCTCAGCATAACAAATTGTAGCTCTTTAAAGAACTGGTAACTGAATATATTATCCTCCCAAACAGATTTTTGGTACCCTGTTAGACATGAGCAGCCTTTCCCTTTTTTATGTAGAAGAGATAGAACATCTGCCCAGCAAATTCAATTGCATATGGGTGGATTGACTGATTTTGGTTTATTTTTATGTAAATTTAGTTGATACAAAGTAGAATCTGGTAATTGAACTATAATTTTGGATTAAGTTCTGGTTCTTCATATCTAAATGGGTTTCATATATCATACTCTTTTTAAAGCATAGAAAAATATAAAAGTGGCCGCTTTATGTGATGCAAGGCCAAAGGTTGAGAGGTCAACATTAAATGATCATAACTAGATTTTAGCCAGTCCTTCAAAATGTAAAATTATAGCCTCAGGTTTATGAACAGTTTTTAAATAGTCTTTCTTATAAGTTTTGCATATGTATAACTGTCAGCCTTTGCACAATCTTCCTACATACTCAAATGGGAAAAACATCTTCACAGCTGTATTTTTAAAATACCTTAACAGCAGAATATAGGCAATCCAATTTAATCTTGAAATATTTTTGGCTAGACTTTGGGACTGAAATTTTATATCTTTTTTTAAAAGAAACTATGATAAAAAGATGTGTTGTTTAAGTAAGTTAGAGCTGAGTAAATATTATTAAATTAACTTCGTATGCTAAATAATTTTTAATAAAGAAGGATAGAAGTCAAAATTTTTTTTGCTGCAATTAATATGACAAAAATCCTTGTGTCTTTGGAGTATAAATCTATTATAAAAAACTTACCTTTCAATGATATTTTTTGCCTTTTAAAATTATAGTCTTAAATCTAATATAATAACATATTTAACAATGAAATAAAAATAGATAAGAAGTTTTGGACATTTTCCTTGTCCACAATGATATTATTTCATCTAGCTATGATTTTACATAAATACTCAGACTAATTTTTTTCAAGAAAAAATTTTGAAATATCAGATTGAAATAAGAATGATTGATAAAGGTCTTTTGATCATTCTGTAGTTATTTTTTCAGAGTAGTCTCTTTGATTAAAGGATACATCACATTTAATTTTGTAGTGTTTATAAAGGAACACATTGACTCTAAATAAACTATTCTGCCATTATAAACACAAAATAATGTCATAGAATAAACAAGGATAAAATGGAAATATTATTTTACTTGTTATTCTCAAAAAGTGAGTTTTTAGTCATTAATTTAATTGACTTGTTTTAGGTAAATTAAAATAGATTTACATGTATTCTTTTACTTGTAATAATTTATTTTCCAAATTGTTTAGAGATCGGGTAGATCTGTGTCTTATGCTATGGGGAATGGGACTTTAGGAGTGTTTTTATTATATGTTTTTCCATTTTTAAGCACTAGATTATGTGATCCAATTTGTTTTTAGAGAGAGAAACCAAGGCAAGAACATGGAAGTTGGGGGGAAATGAGAAGACCCTGATAGTTGGAAGGTCAGCAGAAAGCCTGAAATGAAGCAGTACAGTTTTAAACACAAGGAGGAATCAATTTAATACCATTTTTGAGCTCTACAACTTTTTTTTCTGATAAGTGAGATCAAGAAAGAAGAAGAAAATGAGGGAGTTCTAATTCTAGTATGAAGACTATACAGGTAGTGATATTAATAACCAAGTTTCAAAATATAATCAGGACCAAACCTAAGAATTATTAGGTTTATAAAGTACTGATGGAGATATATATTAACTGTATTTTAGCAATAGGGTGGAGTCGTTAGAAGTTTCTTTTTCTTTCTTTCTTTCTTTTTTTGGCATTCCTACTTTTGTTTTTAATTTTGATTTAATTTAATTTAATTTTAAATTTTCAGTGTTCCAAGATTTATTGTTTATGCACCATGCCCAGTGCTCCATTCAATACATGTCCTCCTTAATATCTGCTACCAGGCTTGCCATTCCCCCACCCTCTTCCCCTCCAAAACCCTCAGTTTATTTTTCAGAGTCCACAGTCTCTCATGGTTCATCTCCCCTTCCAATTTCCCCCAATTCGCTTTTCCTTTCCTTCTCCCAATGTCCTCCATGTTATTCCTTATGCTCCACAAGTAAGTGAAACCATATGATAATTGACTTTCTCTGTTTGACTTATTTCACTCAGCATAATCTCCTCCAGTCCTGTCCATGTTGACACAAAAGTTGGGTATTCATCCTTTTTGATGGAGGTGTAATACTCCATTGTATATGTGGACTGTATCTTTATCCTTTCATCCATTGAAGGACATCCTGGCTCTTTCCACAGTTTGGTGACTGTGGCCATTGCTGCTATGAACATTGGGGTACAGATGGCCCTTCTGTTCACTACATCTGTATCTTTGGGGTAAATACCCAGTAGTGCAATTGCAGGGTCATAGGGTAGCTCTATTTTTTTAATTTTTTGAGGCATCTCCACATTGTTTAATAATATTGTTTTCCTACTGCTGTTTCACCATTATTTGGGTGAGTCTTCTGAATTTGCTTTCTGTTTTTTGTATTGTCTTATTTTGTTTGTTTGTTTGTTCATGCGGGCTAAGTTTAAGAGTACTTCCATTTCTGTTTGAGAACTTTCCTCTTCTCTATCAGATATATGTCATAGGCAGTAACTGGAGGTTGTCATTTGATCCAGACTAGATAAAAACAATGCTCCCATGATGAACTCTGAAGTTTGAATGTCAAACAGACAGAATGCTAAGTGTGTTTAACATTCTGTATTATGGGTTATTCTTTCTGGCACTTGAGCTACATTGCTTCCTGAGGATCTACTTCATTTTCATTTGCTAAAGGTATGAGTTACCAATATTCTTCCAAAAATTGTGTTCAATTTGTAAAAACCTGCTTCTTTTATTGCATCCAAGATAACTCTAATTGATACAGTTTGTTTTCAACCATCAATACTCAAGATCAGATACTTACATGGATGTCAGCTGTAACTCACCAAAGAAATTCTAACACTGGACTGTGGAGCTCTGAGGGATGTGGCAATGTGGCACCATAGGCCCATTTAAAGAGATACAGGAGAATTTAAATATTGCTTTAAAACTATTGGATATTTTCAACATTATTTTAAGCTGTGAAATATTGTTAACACTTGAAAGAGTACAAATAATTATATTATGATAATAGTTTGTCTGTAGAACCACTATATAATCATTCAAATTTAAACTGTGGGGAAATACTCTTCCATGGGTTTCCCATTTCTGCATGTCTTAGAGGAGTAGCATTGACAGGCTTTGTGCTGGACTGACTTTCAGATGAGAGCGGGCACATTCAGGGTGGTATGGCCGTAGACTGGACTGTCCTTCAAAGCATGTTTTTATAACAAAAATTCTTCAAAGACTTCATTCATCTCCATTTACTGTTTGTATTCTTAGCATTTCCATTTGATTCTTTCATAGTTTCCATTTCTCTCTTGAAATTACCTATCTAGTGTTGCATATTGTTCATCTTTTCCTTTAAAGCCTTTAACATATTAATCATAGTTACTTCAAGTTTTCTCTGAAATAATTCCAGCATCTGTGGCATATATGGATCTGGTACTGATAATTGATTTGTCTCTTAGGGTTTACTTATTTTTTTCTTGCCCTTTTACAGTTCTCATACATTTTTGTTGAAAACTAGATGGACATAATTTGTGAGACAATAAGAAGTGAAGTACATCAATTTTCTTCCTGGAAATGTTTTTCTTCTGTTTTGCCTCTAGTGCAAGATGTGAGACAATATAATTTGAAGTTGAGTTATATTTGAGGTTTCTTGTTTCTGTAGTTATCCCAAATGCAACCCTGGCTTCAAATTCCTTTAGTGAGACCTTGTGTTAAGTGTGAGAAATGGTTTGCCAGGAGATTTTGTTTTCTGATGACAGATTGCTCTCTTTTCAGCTTTAAATTTTCTCATTGTGCTATGTCTCAGAGAAAATATGTGAATCACAAATTATTTTTTCCTCAACACTTTCTAAAAGAGGAAGAACTTGTGAGGCATTCTCTGTTGTTCTAATGAAGACTCTTTGTGAGAAAGTCTGTATGTTAGAGTCTTGGGTGTGTGGCTTAGTGATTTTTATTCTCTCCATGCAGAGTTCTGAACCTAGCATATAATTCTTCCTCTCCACCAGAGGAAGGAGGTTTTTTTTTTTTTTCTTTTTCTTTTTCTCTCCTCTTCCACAGATGCAATTGTATTTCACTCATACACCATGACCAACAGTGTTTATCACCCCTCCTTCCACATATTAAGGCTTTCATTTCATGGAGGAGTTAGGGGAGAAATGTCCAAATGAGTTTGTTACTGTTTTTGCCAGTGCACTTTGATATTATAAACATCAGAACATTTCCTTGCATGCTCTTTGTTCACATTTTTACCTAATGATTATTGAAAAAGAAGAAAATTGACAATTTGATAATGTTTATGATGAAAAGAGTAGACATAATTGTATCCAAAAGGAAAGCAGAGTGATATTGTTTCCCCTTAGGAGATATATTCAATATCCCTTGTCTTTATCTCTCATTATTGTTTTTATCTTTCATTATTGTCTGTTAAATCTTTGGTTTTACTCTTCTTTACACATCACATTTGTTATTTAGTCCTTTAATTTTTTTTCTCCTTATTCTGTCCTCTCCTCTGTCATCATTTAATATGTCATCTTTCTTTTCTCATAATTCTAAAATAATTATGAATATTATGGTATTTTGAGTGAAAATAAGAATTGCTTCAGCCATATTTTATTAATAAATCAGAGAATTCTAACTTGTGGATTCTTTCAAATATGATTCATTTTTTTCACCCATTAATACTGATGGCTTATTTATGTTACTATCATAGATACTGAAGATACTGATATTAAAATGAGAAAGATTCTTGTCATTTCATCTATCTTTGAGTGAGATAGAGTCTTTGTGTGAGACAGTGGAACCTAAAAATATTTTAAAAGTATAGTACATATGTACATGAAAAATACTTCCGTTCTATAGACAATAGTTAGTGCACCTGAGTGACCTATAAAACTCCCATAAATAATGCTGCAGCTTGTCAGATGTCTGAAGCACACAGACTGCAAGCTATGAGTTACTATTAAACAGCTAACGGTTCTATCACATGTTTTCTTCTCTGCACAATAGAAAAACTCATATCTACCCTAAAAACTTCGGTTATTATAAGGACCACATGAAATTATATATCCATGATAATAGAAAACAAAAAAATCCTACAAAACCATCAACAATTCTTTTATAGTCATTGAATTCAGTTTATAAAATATTTTGCATAGTGTCATTTGCAGTCTTTGATGTTGATGATGAAAAATACACCGTAGGGTAGCCAGTTGGAAGGGGGAGCATCACTATTTTAGAGCTATTCAGATGCAATGGGGTCTGTTCAATATCTTGTTTTCCACTATTGAAGCTGAGCCAAATGCAAAGATCTTTCTGGAAGTCAATGGGAGCTCTGAATACAAGCCAGAGCAAGATGAGAAAAATGAAACAAAATAAGAAACTGGCCTGAACTCAACTGTTTACAAAAATGAAAATAAAACTTTCTGATATGTTTCCCTAATGGAAGATAATTATATATTATGTTTTAGATGGTTTTCAAAGTACCATATTCATTCATTGGTCAGTGTACTTTATGCCCTTTGATTAAGATTGAAGTATCGAAGGACTTATTTTTTGAGTTCAATTAACTTTCATGTGGGTAACCCAGGTACCATTGAGAGAGTTACCCTACTGCCTTTCATGGAACTTAAAGGTGAGGCGGCACCTTAAAGGAAGAGGAGCATTAATAAACGAAGCACATGATCCACATTTAAATTTCCTTTTACAAGGGTAAAATATATTCCCTAATAGATAATAAGGAAAAATTTATCTTTTTCCATCGAGCATTCCCTTCCCCATCCTCATATTAGTTTGTGAAACCTTGAAATCTTCATATAAGGTTTTTTAAAAAGGACCTAATAGATTCTATAGAACCAAACCTTAATTTCAACAATTTTAGTGTTTAACATTATTATAAAGTAGAAATAATATAGGGAAGCAGATAATTTCAGTTTTCACCTTATTAATATCATAGAACTATTTAAGAACTATTTCACACTTATTATATACCTACTTTTCAGGAAGGCATCATATACAAAACTGAAACCTCAATTAAATTATTCTAGTTGTTCTTTAGAATGAGAGTCATTCTATCACTACCCACGAGCTGCAGGAGTGAAGATACTGTAAGGCTACCTTGTCTTTGGATCCTCCTAGGAGCATGCAAATGTCGGCTACAACCCCTGGCTAACATTCAGGCAAGGCACAGTGAGCTGAAGAAGCATGGCACACTCTGGGGCAAAAAAATATAAATTTAAAAAAGCTGATCACATGGAAAATTAAATAAAAGAGAGTGGAAAATTTAATATAATAGAAGAGGAAAGAATAATCTTGAGAAAACTTTTAAGAACTACATAGGATAGAAAATATTTTTCTTTATTTTATAATTGATGAGAGATATAGATAATATATTTGAGAGATCCAAAGCTAAGGTTGTGAAAACTTCAGTTTTAACTGTATCTTGATTTCTTTTTTTTTTTTTCTTTATTTAAGCTTTATTTAAACATATGATGTAACCCCACCACCCTCACTCAACCCCTCTTCCCCCCACCCCCCTCAGTTTGTTTTATGACATTAAGAGTCTCTTTTGGTTTTTCTCCCTCCCGATCCCATCTTGTTTCATTTTTACTTTTCCTACCACCTTAACTCCCACCCCCATTGCATCTCCACTTCCTCATATCAGGGAGATCATGTGGTAGTTGTCTTTCTCCAGTTGACTTATTTCGCTAAGCATAATACGCTCTAGTTCCATCCATGTCGTCGCAAATGGTAAGATTTCATTTCTTTTGATGGCTGCATAGTATTCCATCGTATATATATACCACATCTTCTTTATCCATTCATCTGTTGATGGACATCTAGGTTCTTTCCATAACTTGGCTATTGTGGACATTGCTGCTATAAACATTCGGGTACACGTGCCCCTTTGGATCACTACGTTTGTATCTTTAGGATAGATACCCAGTAGTGCAATTGCTGGGTCATAAGGTAGCTCTATTTTCAATTTTTTGAGGAACCTCCATACTGTTTTCCAGAGTGGTTGCACCAGCTTGCATTCCCACCAACAGTGTAGCAGGGTTCCCCTTTCTCTGCATCCTCACCAGCATCTGTCATTTCGTGACTTGTTCATTTTAGCCATTCTGACTGGTGTGAGGTGGTATCTCATTGTGGTTTTGATTTGTATTTCCCTGATGCCCAGTGATATGGAGCACTTTTTCATGTGTCTGTTGGCCATCTGGATGTCTTCTTTGCAGAAATGTCTGTTCATGTCCTCTGCCCATTTCTTGATTGGATTATTTGTTCTTTGGGTGTTGAGTTTGCTAAGCTCTTTGTAGATTTTAGATACTAGCCCTTTATCTGATATGTCATTTGCAAATATCTTTTCCCACTCTGTCAGTTGTCTTTTGGTTTTGTTGACTGTTTCCTTTGCTGTGCAAAAGCTTTTGATCTTGATGAAGTCCCAATAGTTCATTTTTTCCCTTGCTTCCCTTGCCTTTGGCGTTGTTCCTAGGAAGAAGTTGCTGCGGCTGAGGTCGAAGAGGTTGCTGCCTGTGTTCTCCTCAAGGATTTTGATGGATTCCTTTCTCACGTTGAGATCCTTCATCCATTTTGAGTCTATTTTCGTGTGTGGTGTAAGGAAATGGTCCAATTTCATTTTTCTGCATGTGGCTGTCCAATTTTCCCAACACCATTTGTTGAAGAGGCTATCATTTTTCCATTGGATGCTCTTTCCTGCTTTGTCGAAGATTAGTTGACCATAGAGTTGAGGGTCTATTTCTGGGCTCTCTATTCTGTTCCATTGATCTATGTGTCTGTTTTTGTGCCAGTACCATACTGTCTTAATGATGACAGCTTTGTAGTAGAGCTTGAAGTCTGGAATTGTGATGCCACCAACTTTGGTTTTCTTTTTCAAGATTCCTTTGGCTATTCGAGGTCTTTTCTGGTTCCATATAAATTTTAGGATTATTTGTTCCATTTCTTTGAAAAAATTGGATGGAATTTTGATAGGTATTGCATTAAATGTGTAGATAGCTTTAGGTAGCATAGACATTTTCACGATATTAATTCTTCCAATCCATGAGCATGGAACATTTTTCCATGTCTTTGTGTCTTCCTCAATTTCTTTCATGAGTACTTTATAGTTCTCTGAGTATAGATACTTTGCCTCTTTCGTTAGGTTTATTCCTAGGTATCTTATGGTTTTGGGTGTAATTGTAAATGGGATTGACTCCTTAATTTCTCTTTCTTCTGTCTTGTTGTTGGTGTAAAGAAATGCAACTGATTTCTGTGCATTGATTTTATATCCTGACACTTTACTGAATTCCTGTACAAGCTCTAGCAGTTTTGGAGTGGAGCCTTTTGGGTTTTCCACATATAGTATCATATCATCTGCAAAGAGCGATAGTTTGACTTCTTCTTTGCCGATTTGGATGCCTTTAATTTCTTTTTGTTGTCTGATTGCTGAGGCTAGGACTTCTAGTACTATGTTGAATAGCAGTGGTGATAGTGGACATCCCTGCTGTGTTCCTGACCTTAACGGAAAAGCTCTCAGTTTTTCTCCATTGAGAATGATACTTGCAGTGGATTTTTCATAGATGGCTTTGATAATATTGAGGTATGTGCCTTCTATCCCTACACTTTGAAGAGTTTTGATTAGGAAGGGATGTTGCACTTTATCAAATGCTTTTTCAGCATCTATTGAGAGTATCATATGGTTCTTGTTCTTTCTTTTGTTAATGTACTGTATCACATTGATTGATTTGCGGATGTTGAACCAACCCTGCTGCCCTGGAATAAATCCCACTTGGTCGTGGTGAATAATCCTTTTAATGTACTGTTGGATCCTATTGGCTAGTATTTTGGTGAGAATTTTCGCATCTATGTTCATCAAGGATATTGGTCTGTAATTCTCTTTTTTGATGGGATCCTTGTCTGGTTTGGGGATCAAGGTGATGCTGGCCTCATAAAATGAGTTTGGAAGTTTTCCTTCCATTTCTATTTTTTGGAACAGTTTCAGGAGAATAGGAATTAATTCTTCTTGAAATGTTTGGTAGAATTCCCCTGGGAAGCCATCTGGCCCTGGGCTTTTGTTTGTTGGGAGATTTTTGATGACTGTTTCAATCTCCTTACTGGTTATGGGCCTATTCAGGTTTTCTATTTCTTCCTGGTTCAGTTTTGGCAGTTTATATGTCTCTAGGAAAGCATCCATTTCTTCCAGATTGTCGAATTTGTTGGCATAGAGTTGTTCATAATATGTTCTTATGATTGTTTGTATTTCTTTGGTGTTGGTTGTGATCTCTCCTCTTTCGTTCATGATTTTATTTATTTGGGTCCTTTCTCTTTTCTTTTGGATAAGTCTGGCCAGGGGTTTATCAATCTTATTAATTCTTTCAAAGAACCAGCTCCTAGTTTCATTGATTTTTTCTATTGTTTTTTTGGTTTCTATTTCATTGATTTCTGCTTTGATCTTTATTATTTCTCTTCTCCTGCTGGGTTTAGGCTTTCTTTGTTGTTCTCTCTCGAGTTCCTTGAGGTGTAGGGTTAGGTTGTGTATTTGAGACCTTTCCTGTTTCTTGAGATAGGCTTGTATCGCTATATATTTTCCTCTCAGGACTGCCTTTGCTGTGTCCCACAGATTTTGGACCGTTGTGTTTTCATTATCATTTGTTTCCATGGTTTTTTTCAATTCTTCTTTAATTTCCTGGTTGACCCATTCATTTTTTAGAAGGATGCTGTTGAGTCTCCATGTATTTGTGCTCTTTCCACATTTCCTCTTGTGATTGAGTTCTAGCTTCAGAGCATTGTGGTCTGAAAATATGCAGGGAATGATCCCAATCTTTTGATACCTATTGAGACCTGATTTATGACCCAAGATGTGATCTATTCTGGAGAATGTTCCATGGGCACTAGAGAAGAAGGTGTATTCTGTTGCTTTAGGGTAGAATGTTCTGAAAATATCTGTGATGTCCATCTCGTCCAGTGTGTCATTTAAGACCTTTATTTCCTTGTTGATCTTTTGCTTGGATGATCTGTCCATTTCAGTGAGGGGTGTATTAAAGTCTCCAACTATTATTGTATTCTTGTCAATGTGTTTCTTTGATTTTGTTATTAATTGGTTTATATAGTTGGCTGCTCCCATGTTAGGGGCATAGATATTTAAAATTGTTAGATCTTCTTGTTGGACAGACCCTTTGAGTATGATATAGTGTCCTTCCTCATCTCTTATTATAGTCTTTGGCTTAAAATCTAATTGATCTGATATAAGGATTGCCACCCCAGCTTTCTTCTGATGTCCATTAGCATGGTAAATTGTTTTCCACCCCCTCACTTTCAATCTGGAGGTGTCTTCAGGTCTAAGATGAGTTTCTTGTAGGCAGCATATGGATGGGTTTTGTTTTTTTATCCATTCTGAAACCCTGTGTCTTTTGATTGGGGCATTTAGCCCATTTACATTCAGGGTAACTATTGAGAGATATGAGTTTAGTGCCATTGTATTGCCTGTATGGTGATTGTTACTGTATAATGTCTCTGTTCCTTTCTGGTAATACTTTTAGGGTCTCTCTTTGCTTAGAGGACCCCTTTCAATATTTCCTGTAGAGCTGGTTTGGTGTTTACAAACTCCTTCAGTTTTTGTTTGTCCTGGAAGCTTTTAATCTCTCCTTCTATTTTCAATGATAACCTAGCTGGATAAAGTATTCTTGGCTGCATGTTTTTCTCGTTTAGTGCTCTGAATATATCATGCCAGTTCTTTCTGGCCTGCCAGGTCTCTGTGGATAAGTCTGCTGCCAATCTAATATTTTTACCATTGTATGTTACAGACTTCTTGTCCCGTGCTGCTTTCAGGATTTTCTCTTTGTCGCTAAGACTTGTAAATTTTACTATTAGATGGCGGGGTGTGGGTCGATTCCTATTGAGTTTGAGAGGTATTCTCTGGGCTTCCTGGATTTTGATGCTTGTTCCCCTTGCTATATTAGGGAAATTCTCTACAATAATCCTCTCCAGTATACCTTCTGCTCCTATTTCTCTTTCTTCTTCTTCTGGAATCCCAATTATTCTAATGTTGTTTCGTCTTATGGCATCACTTATCTCTCGAATTCTCCCCTCGTAGTCCAGTAGTTGATTGTCTCTCTTTTGGTCTGCTTCATTATTCCCTGCCATTTGGTCTTCTATATCACTAATTCTGTCTTCTGCCTCATTTATCCTAGCAGTAAGAGCCTCCATTTTTGATTGCACCTCATTAATAGCTTTTTTTATTTCAACTTGATTAGACTTTATTTCTTTTATTTCTCCAGAAAGGGTTTTTATTTCTCCTGACAGGGTTTCTCTAATATCTTCCATGCCTTTTTCGAGCCCGGCTAGAACCTTGAGAATCGTCCTCCTGAATTCCAGATCTGACATATTACCAATGTCTGTATTGATTAGGTCCCTAGCCTTGGGTCCTGTCTCCTGCTCTTTTTTTTGTGGTGAGTTTTTCCGCCTTGTCATTTTGTCCAGATAAGAATCCGCTGTTCTCCTTGTTAAGTGAACTTGGTCTTGGCTGTAATTCTTTGGTCTTCTGGGGGAGGGGCCTGTTGTAGTGATTCTCAGGTGTCTTTGCCCGAGGCGGAGTTGCACCGCCCTTACCAGGGGCCGGGCTAAGTAATCCTCTCAGGTTTGCTTTCAGGAGCTTTTGTTCCCTGAACGCGCTTTCTGTAGAGTTCTGGAGGACGGGAATGACAATGGCGGCCTCCCAATCTCCGGTTCAGAGGAGCCGAGGGCTAGGGGCCCCAGTCTTCAGCGCGCCTTCAGGGAAAAGCGTTTAATCCCTCCAGACTCCCTAGCCCATGTTTGCGCCGGAGAGTGCGCACGCGCGTCCGCCCGCAGACACCGCGCGCCAGCAGACACCGCCGGCCCGCCGACACTGCGCGCACCCGCAGACCGTGCGCGCCTGCAGACCGCGCTCAGAGAAAATCGTGCCTAAGCAGTCCCCTCTCACTGGCTTCTGGGAGCTCCGAGCTCACCCAGCCTGTGATCAAGCGTCTCTGTCTCTGGCAGAGTCCCACCTGGAGTCTCCGGAGCCCGTAGATCCCTGAGCTCTCCCGGGTCGGACTCTCCCCGGATCTTGTGGGGACCCTCGCACAGAGCACCGGCCATGTCACAGACCACGGCTCTAGGAAACCTCGGTTCTGTCTCCGCATCCGGCTTCCCCGCTCTAATACCTGTGAGCTCTGCGACACTCAGACACCCCCGATCCTTCTGTGACCCCGTGGGACCTGAGTCCACGCTGTCCCCACGAGGTCTTCACCCCAGTTTAGCCTCTGGAGCGATGTCCCTCCGTGGAGCCGACTTTTAAAAGTTCTGATTTTGTGCCCTGCCGCTTGCAGGGAGCCGGCCCCTCCCCCTGGGGTCTATCTTCCCGTCGCGTTGGATTCACTTCTCCGCTGGTCCTACCTTTCAGAAAGTGGTCGATTTTCTGTTCCTAGAATTGTTGTTTTTCTTCTCTTCGATCTCCTGTTGGATTTGTAGGTGTTCGGAATGGTTTGATAGGCGATCTAGCTGATCTCCTGCTGGCTGATGTCGTCTCAGCCTCCTACTTCTCCGCCATCTTGACTCCTCCTGTATCTTGATTTCTAAAGCAATTGTTACTAGTGTGATAGAAAGTTTGCATTTATATTTACTATTAATGAATAAGTGAGATATAAGTGAAAAGAAAGATAATTCTCAAGTCTTATCTTGATATTTTTCTTATGAAACTAACATTTACTCACTATTAAAAAAAGTGGATAAAATTAAAGAAAGTAGCATTCACCCTAATTGCCTTACCTAGAGAGACCTATAATTAACATTTTAGTGTGTTTATCTTTTGGTATTTCTAGAATTTTTTTACATAGTTGCATATACATTGTATGTGTCCATTTCTATCCTATTTTTTGCACTTAATAGATTTTGCTCTTAATAAATAAATCTTAAGATTCTTTGATATACTTTTGTTGATACCAAGTCCCTACAAAACAAAAGCTCATATTTTCTAGGGTTCTTCTAATTTGGAAAAAATGTTATTTAGATTTTGATTCCATTTCATATGAACAACCTCGTAAAATAAAGAAGGCAGGAATTATATCCTTACTTTTCAGAACTGAGACCTAGAGAATCTGATTACTACAATGGTTGGAACCTGTCTCCTGAATCTTTGTTGTGTGCTTTTTCCTCAACATTATGAGGCATTTCACTAGTACTTTAATTATTAAAGCTCTCTGGATGGGATCCAGATGGAACATACCTCATCTCAAAACATATATATAATGCCAGAGTTTCAAATATGGATTCATACATTTGAATAGAAACGGTATAATGAAAAGGGAATGGCTTTTGGCTTCATATATAATTATTTGTTTCCAGAGTCTATAAATCCTGAGAGTATTTTGGTCTGTTTTAAAAAACACTGATCAAATACTAATAAAATGTTTTGAACAACAGCAGCCAAAAAAGTTATTGACAGTTTTTTAGTGTTGACATCTTTCCAAGCAATTTACTCTCCTTGGCAGAACTCAGGAGACAGTTCTATTCTTTGGTGACTAGCTAATGTTTTAAACATACATCTCAACCTTTTTCTTAACCCAAATGAAAATGAAAATAACTTCAATTTTGAAAAAGAGACAAAGTGCGGAAGAGCTAATTAAACTTTGGACAGAAATTTCATAAAATGGTTGTTTCAAAGAAAATAAGCAGGGGTGCCTGGGTGGCGCAGTTGGTTAAAAGTCTGCTTTCAGCTCAGGTCATGATCTTGGGATCCTGGGATCCAGCCTTTATCAGGCTTCCTGCTCAGTAGGGAGCCTGCTTCTCTCCCTGTGGCTACTGTTCTGCCTACTTGCGCGCTTGAGCTCGCTCTCTCTCTGTGTCAAATAACAAGTTAAAAAGAAAAAAAAAAAAAGAAAGAAAAGAAGGAGGTTATCCACATTTAGCACACATTCTCATATTAAAAGAGAACTCTTTAATGAAACGTACCATCTGTCATGATGCCATAGATATAGCTTATAGGAACTTCAAGTGGTGAAAAAAAACCTGAGACTTATGCAAAATGTTTTTGTTTTATTTTAAAGTGATTAGTTGATAATATAATTGCAATGTGCTAAAATTATTGATAATCCTTTTTTTAAAGAAATCTTAGTGATTTGGTTGTTAAGATAATTCAGTTAAATTTTTTACTGCTTTGTTTGACATATGATATGATGATATCAATGATAGCCTGTCCTGCTTATTCTGGATCATAGAGATACAAGAGTTTTAGCACAGAGTTGCATTAAGAAACAAGAATTTCTTATTTCAAAGGGAACAATCAGTGTCAGGATAATG
>ML093197.1:0-96818 GCA_003697995.1 Taxidea taxus jeffersonii
ATATTCTTTTATATATAACTGATTTAACTATTTCCTTATTTCTATTTTTTCATTAATACAAAAAAACACTGCCCAAACCATTTTTATAAATAATGTTTGGGTACTTCCTTGTAGGTTAAATTCTGAGTACTAGAGATGCTGGTAAAGGTTTACCGTCCATATCGCCAAGTTCTCCTTTTTCAAAAAGACACCCTACTTCATACTCCAGACGTAGCCCATTAGGGTGTCCATTCCCTTGTAAGGTCACCAACCCTGGGAATTTTTTGGTATGTTGTTAGACTTTCTTTCTTGACTTGGCTTTTATAGGTTCATGATGGATGGTGTAGGGACTCAGAGAGGACAGAGAAGATTATGGGAAAATGTACCCATATAGATACAGCTCTTTTTCTCACCATTGTTGTAAATACATCATTTTGGTGAGAATGCCTTCAGGGACCGTGTCCCTCCCGTAGAGGTACCTTGTTTCCAGTAGCCCTCGCTAACTGTCTGCTTTTCCTTGTTGTAGTGAGTCAACTCTCAGCTGTGCCAGGCATTAGCAGTGTACATGAAGTGCACATCTGGGAACTTATAAGTGGAAAGATCATTGCCACACTGCACATCAAGTATCAGAAGGACAGGGGCTATCAGGACGCCAGTAGGAAAATTCGAGAAATCTTCCACAGTGCGGGAATCCACAATGTGACCATCCAGTTTGAGCAGGTGGACTTGAAGGACCCCGTGGAACAGAAGGACCTGCTGTTGCTCTGCAGCTCCCCCTGCATCTCTAAGGGCTGTGAGAAGCAGCTGTGCTGCCCTCCTGGGGCCCTACCCCTGGCCCACGTCAACGGCTGTGCGGAACACAATGGCTGTCCCCCTCTAGACACAACCCCGAGTGATAGCTTCACTAGGCAAGAAACAACACAAGTGGCTATTGAAGTATCTTCGGACAACTGTCTGAGTGACCATGGACAAGCTCTTAGCAAAACTCAGGAGGACCAACATTATGTCAACAGCACACATTTTTAATCTGGTCCCCACAGACACAGACTGTATAGACGAGGCACTCTGGCTGGTGGAAAGACCTGTGTGGGCTGTAGACACTGATCAAATTTCCGGTGTGCTTGCTCTGTGTTCAACAAGGGGCTGGTTGTTTGGGATGTTAATTGCATGTATCATTAATTTCTGTGTGACTGAGAACTTTACGTTGTCCCCGGTGTCTCAGGCTGCTCTTCATCAAAGTCACTGTTTAGGTTTGAACATTTATTTTAAGAAGCAAACTGTGCCATATCTGTGTCAGGGACGTTGAAGGCTGGGACTCCATGGCTGTGGACACGGGATTCAAAGCAGTTCCTGTTTTAAAATGATAAGAACTTGTAGCTGACTCTCAGGTGAGCTCATAGCCAAGTACATTGAAAAAGCTTAAGAATCGTGATGGCTATTTTTTTTCATTCCACTAGAAGATCACAAAAAAAGGAAAGTTGGATAGTCCTGTCACTGCGGAAATTTTTTCCTTTAACTCATTTTTGAATAAATGAAAAGTGAACGTCTATTAGAGTAGAAAATATTCTCAGAACATTAGAGGAAGTGGAGTTTATTAGGGGAAGACAGGAAGAAAATCCGTTGACTACCTCTTCATTTTGTGAGGTGGAGGGAGAACCAATGTTTACTTTCCACTGCGAAATGAATTACAGCTGTAGGGTGCTTCAGATGTTTAATGCATAAAATACCTTTTTTTCCACTTGGAAGTGTGGGAATATTTCCGCTTTCTAAGGTATGACACAATACTTGTATCTTGTTTTACAGAATCAGTCCAGTTGGGACTGTTCTCATTTATTGCATAATGGCTTATTTGTCCAAATTTCCTTTGGGTCTTTTTTTTTTTTTTTTTTAGGATCACACTTTATAAGTATAGCATTACCAGGAGAACATGGGTATTCCTGAAATAGAAGAATATATGACACTGAGTATTCATTCCTGCCAAAAAAAAAAAAATAAGCTAGATGACTTTTCTTTCATTAGGCGTATTTTGAAGTATTTATTACAGTTGCCAACTAGTAACTTGATGGAAAAGTGTATGTGTAGGGAAACATGAGAATTAATTGAATTGCTGCCTTTAAATGTGTCTTGAGGAGCTTACAGTTTTCCTTATTTCCTTTTCTGACTCTGACCCATATTACCAATTTCAAATAAATTTATTAGACTCTGATTTGGATCTATAATCGACTTACATTAGCATTGGAGAAGCATCTGTCCTGTATTGAACACATTGTTGAGACAGCAGTATTAGTCAGAAGAGTCTCAAAATAGGTCTAAGAAAGTGGAAGATGCCCTCATAGAGAACTAGAGTCTTACCCGGTGGGTTGCAAAATTGACTGGCAATGGTCATCTCTTAGGCTCCCGGCATTGAGTCCTGTTTCGTATCTGCATAGTAGTCAACAGAAATGCTGGGTTGGTCATGGAAAAAGCGTCCGCATTTTTCAGCACTAATACCATCTAAAAAAAGTGCCTAGTGTTCATTCTAAGATTGAAATAAGTAAGCTGTGATCAGAAGGATAGGAATCTTTTCTCATTCCTTGAAAATATATGATCTGAGTTTAAATTGGCCATGAATTAAGTAAATGCATGTTTATCCCTAGGTATTTATTGGACTAGTCTGTATAGCCAAAAGAGGGGTTAAAAAAAAAAGGACAATGTTTTTGTTTTTGATGCTAAAGGTACTCACAAAAAACCCAGGGGATTCTCTTTGACACTCACCATGGTGATAAGTGGATGAAATTCTAGATGAATGTTGGTTAAGATGTCTTGACTGGAACCAAAGAAGAAATCTGTCCCTCATTTCCAAATTTGAAGGTCTAATTTGATTTCACCTCGTTCTGCTTTTATTAAAAGATTATAATTTTATAGTTGCTTTGCAGCTTGCTAAAGAAATGCATACTGGTTTATATCCAGATAATGTTCTTTAAGGAAAAGTCACTTAATGCCGATAGAACTAAATTTACCTCAGAAAAGTAGCTCAATGGACACTTACTCACAAAGGGTTAATGTGAAATAATCCCTTTTAAGACAGTTTGAGTGCATTTAAAGTGTTTGAGCAAGCTAATTCAGTGCCATATTTTTGTGTGGGGCTAGGTGCTTTCCTTAGTTATCTCCAGCACTGTGATGCCTGCAGTCTGGTCTCTTTACTTGGGTTTTAATTTCTCAGAAAAAGGCGGGACTTTTCTCTTCCTCTTTGGGGCAGCCTTGCCTGATGGCAGTAGGTCTGATGAACAGTAGCTTTACCAATGCAGTTTTCCTCTGAGATTAGAAAAATGCGATCGTTTATGTTAGCATCCCTGAGTGCTTAGGGCAGTTTCACAGATCTTCCTCTTTTTTTTTTTTAAGAAGAGGAAAATAATTTTTGAAAAGTCTAGGGAGTCCTCTGTGTGTCTGGTCAGGGACAGCCTGCTAACCTGGAAGACTCAAGGAATGGTGCTTGCTTCTGCCCTCTGTCCTTCTGTCTCCATAGAAAGAGTCCATTCCCCTCTATTTCAACACTGGCTGTGGGAAGTCCTGTGTTCGCTTCTATCATCCCAATTTCAACTTTGGCTTTGAAGATAGAGATGAATTGTTTTCATGACCCTTGGCCATCATGAATATCCACAAGAGCTCTCAGCCTCCATGTGGACAGCAAAAAAATAATGTATGATCCCTCTAATGATGGATAAAGCATCAATAAAATAGGGAGACATTGTTTGAGGAAGAATTAAAAATATTCTTTATATTGGTTACTTTTTTTTTCTTTTTGCCACCAGCTGGTCAAACTCTAGTGGGGGATAAATCAGGAAAGCGTGCCTTCAGGATGAAAGAAATCACGGGAGTGGATTTGGGATTATAATAAAGGCAGCTGCCTTGTAAGTAGTAAGAATTTCTGCTATGCTGTCTTAGCATTAGGGACATTTTCAACTGGATAATTCCTTGCTGTGTGGGGCAATCCTCTGCATTGTAAGATGTTGGGCAGCATGTCTGGCTCCTGCCCTCTCAGATCCACACCCACCAATCGTGACAACAAAAAATGTCTCCAGACATTGCCACAGTCCTCTGCAGGCAAATTAGTCTCTAGTCCCTAGTCCTGAGCCCACCGAGTTAACCTAATGATAGTTGAGAATTATTGTTGATAAAAGTCCCTCCAGAGCCCTGTAATCATTTTAATGGGATCAGTTCTACAGAATTCACTCTTTAAAAAATATTTTTCCTGGAGAGATCAAACTGTTCACCAAAATGACAGTCATCTCTGCATAGGAACTTCGGGCATTTAAAGGAAAGATCTAATTTGGGGGGGAGGGGCTTACAAATCCAATTAGGCGATCAGTTGATGTAACAGTGAATGAAATGAAGGAAAAAGCATTTTTTCTCACTGTTCTGTCATGACCCCTTCAACTCATGAACGTCCTCAGTTTGATGAACTCCCTATAAAATGAGACCAGAAAATACCAGTATGATTGACTGTTGGGGCTAAGCTGTTTAATTCATCACTGGTTTTAAGCTTGATGAGGTTTCTTCTATTGGTTCCAGACAAGCAGCTCATCTTGGTGCCAAGGACAAGTTTAGATCCTAAAAACAGTTCTGTACTGTGTGTGGTTTGCTTAATCCTTTGCCAACACATATCACATTTTCCCCCTGAGGGCAAGATTCATTTCCTGCTTTTAAATATATCTTTACACTCTTGCAATTAAAGACTGCAAAAAAGGACTGTTTTAGGGAAAAAACAAAACACAAGGAAATGCGACCTGATTTGGGTTTTGAATTTAGACTGAATGATGGCCACATGCCTGTTCCCTAGCTTTGCCCTTCACCTGCTATGTTTTTACCCATTTGTACTTCTGAGTATATTTGCACATGAGTTGCCACAGGCAGGAATGAAAGTGTTGAATCAGGAAAGTAGCTGCTCCAGTGGAAATTGCCTCTGACCCTAATCCTCACCGTGATCTAAATGCTCTTATGACTTTGGAGATAAGCAAATGTGGATTGGCGTGTTTGGAGCTTCTCTTTTTAGGTGTTTTATTCTGGACCTTTTCGTTTACATGGAACTTTCTTGAATATTGCTGGATGGATCACCTGTCTCTTCTTGGTACAAAGCCAGGCCAGCGACAATGAACCTGCTGTGAATTCTAGTGGGAATCATCCAGGAAGGACGATGATATTTGGAGGGAGAGCGACCCCTTCCAGGAGGTCCGAAGTTACTGTTACAGTATTACGGAGTTTTGTTGCTTCAAGTCTTCCTTCTGTCCTCACAGGCGATTTTGCCAAAGTGTCATTGTCGCATTTGTGGGAACTATTCAAACTTGAGGATACAAAGTTTAAATAACTCATTACTAATTCATGTGAAATCCCTCAGTAATGTATGAACATGCATACCTGTAACAGTGAAAGATGTTCAATGGTGCTGTAAGAGAAATTAAAAAAGAACCACACACACACCATGCATGACTGAGATGTTTCTGGATATCAGATAACTCGAAGTAGCTGAGCTCACTTTGTCATTGCCACTTACTCTGGTCCGGTTATCACTCAGTAACCCTTCAGATCAGTTTTACGCTAACATGGGACCAAGTTTCCATCTCTGTTTTGCTGCTGTCTTCTCTGTACCCCTCTGCCACTCTCCACCACCTGCAACGCCACAGGGCCCGTTTTAGCAAAAATGTCCCAGATTGACGCAGCAGACTACTTACCATAGCCTGGACTGACCTGGTTTTCTAGGGGGCTCGTGCGGTGCAGGGCTGCCCAGTGAGGTTTGTGCGGGAGGGGAGCTCCTGGGATGGAGGGAATGGCGGAGAGGCTAGGCTTATTTTGGAGAAGTCCTATAGATTTTAAGAACAGTCCTTGGTTCTTCCAACTGTTTTTAATCTGGCCAACCCATTGACTGATAACTGTGGGCACTTATTGGAAAATGTGCGAGTGGTTCTTGCCTCCAGGGAGATTACAGTCTACACTGGAAGCTAAGTAAGACAGTCCAGCTTTGTGGGAGTTTAAGGAGACCGAATCATAGCCTGGGGGTGGGGCGTGGAGGATCTTACGCTGCATGGGTTTTGGTGCTCAGATGTACACATCTCAAGGCCTGGGCAGCACCTGCCAAAGAAGAGGGCTACGCACTTCACCACCATGAACGTCCCTCCACAAGGAGTCTGCAGGGTAGAACAGAGGACTGGGCTCAGGGCTCAGAGTACGAGATGTCTGAGGACTCCATCTAGTGGGGAGCCCTGTCTCCTCTGTCTCCCCTGCTCGATGTTTCTTCATAGCATTGCCACTTTGTAACATTAGAGGATACATTTACTCATTTATTTCTGTGTCTCCCACTAGAGTAAGGCTACAGATGACCCATGGCTGTTCTTCAGCCTGCCTCCTGTGCTTGGAACAGTGTCGTAGGACCTGGCACCAATAAATGCTGGATGAATAAATGACTAAACACAGGAATGAATGACTAAGTTCAACGTTGGTGTTACCAGCTATAGGATTTGGACAAATCTTTTAACTTCATGGAGCTTCAGGGGTTTTTGTTTTCTCTCTCTCTCTCTCTCTCTTTTTTTCTTTTCCCAATGATGAAGGCCTGTGTTCCCTTCCTTGGGGGGCTGTTGGAGGAGTCCTAGGAGACAGGAGAGCAGAGTTAAATGTCAAGTGATTTTGTTATCTTACATGTTCAACCTGGCATTCACGATTTTCCTGTTCTTATCCTGCCTCCTCCCATCTCTGTAATTCCATTTTGTCAATTAAGTACCATTTAAAGCTAATTGGCATTAAATAATGCTACAATCAACATGCGTGAAGGTGAGAAGGAAAGGCTTCATGGAAGACTTGGCATTTGAAATTGGCCTTGGCATAATTCAGTAGGTGGAGAAAGGGGGGAAGGACAATGCGACCTGAAAGCTTAGACTTCATTCTTTAAGCAATTGGCTCCAAAGCTTTTGTGGGGAGGGGGCTGCAGATTGGGGAAATGCAGGCACTAAACTATTCAGGGCGGCAGTGGGGGGGCGGCTTTTTCCAGGCCCCTTCCCCATCCTACACAACGTGCTGCCTTGTTGCTCCGTGTTGGGGGCCTCTGCCGTCTCATCTCCCATCCTGCCAGAATCCTGAGCTCCACCAGCTGTGGCTGAGCACGCAGTGTGCACGTCCTCGAGGATCTGCGCACAGCCCTCCAAATTCCCAGGGAGTTTCTCTCACTTCTACCATCAACTTTCCTTGGTACATTTCTGCTCCCACCTTGCTGCTGCGTGTAATGCTGCCATTACTCCCATCCTATGTCTGTCTAGTCATTGAGCCCCATTACTGCTTTCTTCAAGGACTCGATGTCAGTCCCTGCTTCTTGAAGCTTGTCCCCGTCTCTCTGGTTCAGCTTGATCACCTCACATCCGTGCTGTAGCAGAAGCCTCCCGACCAGCCTCCTGTCCACCTCCAAACTCCCGGTCAGCCTTCCTGCTTCTCTCTGCTCCAGGAGGAAGGACAAAGCCAGCCTGTCCCAGAAGCTCCTTCTCTCACCTGGCCCCCAGCCTTATCTTCTGCAGCATCCCAAGGAAGTTAGAAGAGCGGGTGGGGGTGAGGATGAGTGGTAAAGTGTTGCATGAGTTGGGGAGTGAGTATCATACTGTTCCTTTTACGCTCGGAAGTCATTTTCACTTTTTGCAGTTGTGGATTACATTCACTAGGTTACTTCCTTTCTGGTTTCTCTTTTTGGGCCACTTTCTTCCTTTTCTAACTTAGTGTGTCTCATGGCCCCATTCCTGTGGATGACAGACTACAGCCCTCACACGTCTGGTGTCCTGACTCAGGAGCGCAACCGGAAAGGGATGTATCCTGTGCCCAGAAGCAGAGCCATGATCTGCTTCTGGGCAGAGGGCGGGCTCTGTCCCCTTGTATTGTCACCCCGTGATCATAGCATCGAGCACCAATACAGAGCACAAACATTTGGCGCGCCACTTTGATTCTTTCAGGCTTAGAGATGCGAGAAGAAATTGGCATGGGATTTACAACCAAGGGCTGGTGGTATTTTGCCTACATTTTCTCGAGGGAGGGAGCAGGGAGAGAGGGGGACAAATTCTCAGAGTGGCCCCATTGATACCGGCTAGCAGTGGGCGTGATAATCACCAGGGCTCCTATCTGCTTCAGAAAGCTGGAACCTAAAGCAAATTGTGCAGACTACAGTGAGTTTGTGGCTCTAATCTGATGTTCAGAGGGATTCAGAAAAAACTAATAGGACACTTTGGAAAGAGCGAGGCTTGATGCTTGCTTTATAGCTCTTGCTTTCTGTGGTTTAAACTTTCCCTGCATAGTACTTCCTAAGTGGGGAGAGATGATTTGGCCCATTGTACCACCAAACCTACATTACAGAAAAGTGCTTTACCGAGAGATTCTATTATACGAATTAACACGTACCGTGAAGTAGAATTTCAAGTTTGAGCATTCTGGCTTCCAGACTGGCCTGCCATTAAATTCTGATGAGCTTCTTGACCTCAGGAAGAATATTGTCTGTGGATAAAAAAAGTTCTTCAAGCTTCAGTTTTGCCATCTGTCAAATGGGAGAAAATTAGAATTCTTGCCTCTTGATTGTTGTCAGGGTGATAGAAAACTGCCCCTGTGGCTTCCAGCACAGGGTGAGAATTCTAGATCTTAAAACCCCCACTTTAACAGGTAAGACTTCAAGTAGAATTATTCTCCCCTTTAAAGCTTTTATTTATTTATTTGTCAGAGAGAGGGAGAGAGTACAAGCAAGCGGAACAGCAGGCAGAGGGCGAAGCAGGAGCAAGGAGCCCGCTGCCGACTTGATCATGGGTTGCTGTGATCATGACCTGAGCCAAAGGCAAGTGCTTAACAGACTGAGCCACCCGGGCGTCTGGTCAAGCAGATTTCTTCTTCTTCTCCTTCTCCTTCTTCTTCTTTTTTAAAAAGATTTTATTTATTTATTTGACAGAGAGAGACACAGCGAGAGAGGGAACACAAGCAGGGGGAGTGGGAGAGGGAGAAGCAGGCTTCCCGCTGAGCAGGAGCCCGATGCAGGGCTCCATCCCAGGACCCTGTGTTCATGACCTGAGCTGAAGACAAACGCTTAAAGACTGAGCTACCCAGGTGCCCCAAGCAGATTTATCCTTATTTTAACTCACAACTCAAAATGGAAATGCCAAAAATATAAAGCATAGATCAACCCAGTTAGATTTAAAATGCCTTGAAGGCAGAGGTCACATTGCATGACATTGCCAGGAAACAATACAGACCCGATCACATGACCCAAGATCCCAGACATCTTCTTCCTGGGGAAAATAAAATATATCTAATGCTGAAGGGCTTCATTGTTACACCAGGGCTCAATCCCAGAGGACTTTAACTCTCGGACAAGGTGACACCTTCAACAGCATGTTACTGCTGAGGGATCAGTGGGTTCCAGATTCCGGTCAGAGGCAGTGAGGGCTTCCAGTGAATCTGGCTGAATGTGCACTTCTGTCCTTGATCTCCGGCCAGAGACCACTGGGGACAAGCCTGTGGTTGAGCAAGTGGGGCTTCACGCTCCGTGCAGACGGGAGACTGCAGGCCCTGGGGAACCGTGCAGCAAGGGTCTGTTCACCAGATAGACTTTGGTTTAGGATAGACTTTGGGTTTGTGTTAGGTGATTTGGGGGAAGATTCATGGAAATGAGGTTTTGTCCTGGGTGGAATGCTGCCAGCATTATCCCAATTCCATGACTGGGTCTTTAAAAAAAAAAAAACTGAAATAGGGGCATCTGGGTGGCTCAGTTGGTTAAGCATATGCCTTCAGCTCAGGTCATGATCCCAGAGTCCTAGGTTCCAGCCTCACATCAGGCTCCCTGATCAGCAGGGAGCCTGCTTCTCCCTCTGCCTGCCACTCCCCCTGCTTGTGCTCTCTGTCTCTCTCTCTGACAAATAAATAAAATCTTAAAAAAAAAAAAACTGCTCTCATTAAAAAAATTGAAGTAAAATTGCTGTACAATGTTATATTAGATTCAGGTGTAGGACATAAAGATTCAATATTTGTATATATTACAAAATGATCACCGCAAATTTAGTTCTCATCAGTCACCACACATAATTACAATTTTTTTTCTTGTGATGAGAACTTAGAAGATCTACTCTCTTACTAACTTTCAAATAAACATGATGGTATTATTAACTACACTCACTGTGCCGCACCTTAGATCCCCAAGACCCATTTATTTTATAACTGGACATTTGTACCTTTTGACCCCTTCCACCTGTTTTGTCCATCCCGAGACCTCTGGCCTCCGCAACCACCAGTCTGTTCTCTCTATGAGTGGGTATCTTAACAAATCCTATCTGCGGAGTGGAAGGAAGAAAGCAAGGCTCACGTTTTAATTGTTAAAAAAGCCGCAGTCGCTCACAGTAGGCGGGATGAGGGGGGTGTCTGGTATTTTTGTGCTTGGCTGACTGTTCTTTGGTTTTGATCTGTACTTAGACAAGAGCACCGAGTGGCCTCTTGTCCATTCCGCCCCCCACCTTTCTTTTTCTCATTATGGAAGTGTAGTTGGCATGCACTGTCATATTCGTTTTGCTGTACAATGTAGAAATTTGGCAAACCTGGACATTACTCACTGCTCACCACAGCCGGTGTGGTGTGTCTGCTGCTGGGTTCCCGGGAGACTGTGTCCCACAGCACGCCACCCTGGCTGAGCGGGCGGTCGCAAGGCAGTCCCAGCAGCACCAGGGCTGAGCTCTAAGGGTCAATTTCCAGATGTCAAGGGGTCTTTGTCTCTTTTGTATAATTTCCATACTTAGTATATTTGTACGTTTTAATGAAGCAGGCTGTGAACGTTTCCATTCTGATGAAAAGGCTCCTTAAGTGGCACCTGGGTGGCTCAGTGGGTTAAAACCTCTGCCTTCGGCTCAGGTCATGATCTCAGGGTCCTGGGATCGAGCCCTGCATTGGGCTCTCTGCTCTGCGGTGAGTCTGCTTCCTCCTCTCTCCCTCGCCTGCCTCTCTGCCTACTTGTGATCCATGTCTGTCAAATAGATAAATAAAATCTTAAAAAAAAAAAAGGCTCCTTAAAAGCTGTGTGATCCGGAGCAAGTTTCTTCATCTCGTGGAACATCCGTAACCCTCATGTCTTCTGCAGGAGGTAGGGTACCTATGGCTGAGATGTTGCAAAAATGAAATGAGATCATACAAGTTCCTGGCAAAGAGTCTGTGATCTTAAAATTGAGCTATTTTTGGTGAGTCCCTCTGTATCTATCTGCCTCCATGACTGGCTCATTTTAGGACACAAATCAGATGCACTTTCTCATTTTGCCTCGTTTTATTTTCCTTGCCTCATAGGACTATTTAAAAAAAAAAACACCTCTTAAATATCATGATTAGAAGACCTGCAGATGCCTAAGGTTATTTGCAGGCATTCATAGGAAATAGTCGCATGCCACCGCCGTCACCACCACTGTCACTGCTGTGACGGTGTCCCCTAAGAAGGATTAAAGGGTTTGGCTAACCTGTGTGTGGCCACACGACTTGTGAGTGGCCAGATTATTATCCAAATACTCCGCATCTGTCTGTCAACTGTCAATAGATGTATGTTGAATGAATGAATGAATGAATGAGTGAGTGAATGAATGAATGTGAATGGTGAAATGCAGTTCCCCTCTTACCCTGCAGCTTACCAAGTAGGTATTTTCTGCCTTTGACACCGCCATTCCCATGAGGCTCCATTGTACAGATTACAACTCCCGCTCAAGACTCTCGTGCAAAGAATGCACTGGCAAGATATCTGTGGTTTCTCCGAGTCAGCTGGCTTCAGGGGAGCAGATCTCCTATCTCCTCTGGACAGTGCCTGGGGCCCGGGCGGCCCCACCCACATCCCCCCGCAGGGCATCACAGCCGAAACAGACGTTTTGAGACCCGTTGCTCATTTGATAAGATAGTGTCCTTTGCTACTTTGGGGTTCTTGATGTCTCTTTTTCTCCTCCTTCCTCACTTCCCTTTTTTTGTTCTTTTTTTTTTTTTTTTTTGAGAGGTGATACAGAGTTTATGGAATTAGATTTTTCTATTTACAATGGAGATCACATCTACATACTATTCAGCTCATCCGTCCTCACGAATTTAGATTTTTGATGATGGGTTTAATCATACAAGCACAGAGACACATACTCACACGGATTGGTTTAAAACAGTGGTGCATACATTGTGCTCTTCCTAGAAAGCCAGCTTTGATTAAAAACTGTTTCAATCAACTCGTCTCAAAGATCTGTCTGATTTTGCAGATGAACCGAGACACATACTATAGGATTCTAAGATCTATTTTAGCGATTGTGTGTAGTTGCTATCTTATCAGACCTCAGTATGTGTTTTTCGAAAGGACACTGTTGAGGGGCCCCATCTGGTGTTAACTTTGAGCACAGCCGGTTTCTTCCCCCTTCCCCCAAAACGGAGGGCCAAGAGTTCTCCATTGTGAAGACCGAACTTACTCTTTTCGCTTTAGAACATTAAAAAAATTACTAAATTGTAATAAAGCAAAAAAAAAAAAAAGAGACACATGTAAAGGATTTGAGATCATTTCAAACCTTCAAGGAAAGCATGCTTAATACATTAAGTCTTCACACTGTATATTTTGTTCTTACACTCGTTTTTTAAAATTAGTAATATACTCAGACTGTGTTTCCAAGTCAGGACGTAAAGATCTACTCTATTTTTATTGATTGCTATATGGTATTCCATCATGACTGTATCAACTTCAATATCTACCCTCCTATTAAGAAATTTTACTTCCTTTAGAAAATCATACGGACTTTAACCTAAGTTCCATTGGCATTACTCAGCTGCTTTATGGGCATCGCATGTGTGGGTGAATTTAGAATTAATGTCATTAATGGGGCGCCTGGGTGGCTCAGTGGGTTAAAGCCTCTGCCTTTGGCTCAGGTCATGATCTCAGAGTCCTGAGATCAAGCCCCGCATCAGGCTCTCTGCTCAGCAGGGAGCCTGCTTCCTCCTCTCTCTGCCTGCCTCTCTGCCTACTTGTGATCTCTGTCTGTCAAATAAATAAATAAAATCTTAAAAAAAAAGAAAAAAAAAGAATTAACGTCATTAAAAAGTTTCTGCTTTTGGCACCTGCCCCATAATTTTTATAATGAGTATATGGTACTTACATAATATCAGAAAAAGTTATGTAAACCAGTATTCATTTCGCACATATTTTGCTCAGTTCTGAATCCCAGTCGTGCTTCTTGTTACTAGGATTTGATTACGTGTCTCATCTCTTCAAACAAACAGTATGCTCCTGGAGAATTGGATTGCATCTTAATAACGACGACAGTAACTAACCCTTTTAAGGGTCAGCTACTTGACTTGTATATATGATCTCGTGCGATCCTCACAAAACTCCTGCAAAGTCACTCCACTCTTTTAGTATCGAGGAAAATAAAGCTCAGAGAGTTTAAATAATTCACTCAGTTCAGCTGCGGTGGGCTCGGGGTTTCGAACCAAGGTTCTTTTGACTCCAAGGCTCAGCCCTTTTCACCACCCTTAGGTGATTTCCTGCTTCAGAATGCAGCCTTTGGTGCAGGGCTGGACACACAATGGGTGTGTAATTACAACTTGTTGGCTTGAATATGGCGGAGGACGCTACTTCCTATGGAGACGTAGCCCAGCGTACCCAAGCCTGTCTCCTCAAAGGCCAAGTCTATACAACACGACATGACCACATGTGTCTCCACTAATTCCTTTCTTTATGGCTTTAGTGACTTGAACTCTCTCCAGCCTGTTGGGCTTGAGATATCACAACCTGGAAAGAGAAGAGGCAGCTGGGGGGAAGGTATTTTCTTCATAGGTGTATTTTGGTGTATATAAATGTTTATTAGAGATTTCCATCTTATCTTTGCCCTCATTTCAAGTTTTTTTTAGAGATTTATTTATTTATTTATTTGTTTTTTAAAAAGATTTTATTTATTTCACAGATAGAGATCACAAGCGGGCAGAGAGAGAGGAGGAAGCAGGCTCCCCGCTGAGCAGAGAGCCCGATGCGGGACTCTATCCCAGGACCCTGAGATCATGACCTGAGCTGAAGGCAGAGGCTTTAACCCGCTGAGCCATCCAGGTGCCCCGAGATTTATTTATTTATTTGAGAGATCGAGAGAGAGAGAGCACAGACAGAGGGGAGGGGCAGAGGGAGAGGGTGAAGGAGAGAAGGTCTTTAGCAGACTCCTCATTGAGTGCAGAGCCTGACCTGAGGCTACATCTCATGACCCTGGGATCAGGACCTGAGCCCAAACCCTAAGTCAGAAGCTTAACTGAATACACTACCCAGGTGCCTCTCTTTTCAACTTTTATGAATAAGATTTTAAGCTTTTTCTCTTTTTTCTTATTTACTTATTTATTTGACGGAAAGAAAGAGAGCCAGCAAGAGGAGGGGCAAAGGGAGAAGCAGGCTCCCCACTACTCAGGGAGCCTGACATGGGGCTCGATCCCAGGATCCCGAGGTCACCATCCGAGCCAAAGACAGACACCTAACCAACTGAGCCACCCAGGAGCCCCAGGTTTTAAGTTTTTTCAATGGGAAATTCTTCTGAGAGGTTTTAGAAATCCAGCTCCAATGTTTGGGCAGAGTATACAGTTTTATGAGTGATTGATTCGATCAAAATAATAATAACAAATAATAACAAATGGAAACAGTGCAAAAGATAGGCATGGGTACAAAAGAGTAAACACAGTGCAGAACTGTCATGTTAACTTCATTGACGCACATTTTGAAAATGGCAGCCTTTACTCAAATGAAAAGTGGTTTGGGCTGAGCAGAGAGATTCATCGTAATCATTTACCAAAATCTGTCCTTGGCTTCCCTGATGCTCATTCCCAATTCCCTTCTCTCTCGCCTGCCTCCCCTACAGAGGCTCCAAAATGTTGAGGCCTTACTCACCCAGCCTCGCTTGCCACTAGGGATCCCCATATGGTAGCTTTGGCCGAGGACCAGTATATGGAAGTTCAGGGTGGGGCAAGGGAGAGTTCTGAGAAGGCTTTTGTTTCTCTTGACAAAAAAGAGAAGAGGTTACTTCTTCTCCTCTCTCCTTTTTCCCTTGATTACAGATTGGATGCAGTGAACTGTGACAGCCTTGTCATGACCAAGAAAAAGTCAAGTTTCCTTCCCCCATGCCATACCGCTAACAAAAGTACAATCATACAGGGGCGCCTGGGTGGCTCAGTGGGTTAAAGCCTATGCCTTTGGCTCAGGTCATGATCCCAGGGTCCTGGGATGGAGCCCCGTATCGGGCTCTCTGCTCAGCGGGGAGCCTGCTTCCCCCTCTCTCTCTGCCTGCCTCTCTGCCTACTTGTGATCTCTGTCAAATAAATAAATAAAATAAAATAAAAATAGAATTATACAGAGATTCAGTTCCTGATATCATTGGGCTACCAAATCGAAGTCAGTAGCAGCCAGTCGCTAGGCTTTTTATATGAGAAGAATAATCCTGTAATCTTTTCAAGATACTGTTGGTAAGTTTCCTGTTACTTAAAGGGAAAAGCATTCTTAAAGGATTCAAAGTATGCTCATTTCCCTATTTCCTCATTGACCAACATCGGCCTGTTCATAGAATTTATGTTAATGGATTCAAATCATAAAAGCTCTTATGTAAAATTTCACAACAAATCAGACTCTGGGGAGTAGTAGAACTTTGCATTATATTAGAAACCTTCAAACATTTAAAAATCGTCAATTTTTAAAAAAGATTTTATTTATTTATTTGAGAGCGAGAGAAGAGCACGCACAAGTGGGGGGATGGGGGGCAGCAGACAGAGAGAAGCAGGCTCCCCACTGAGCAGGGAGCCCCATTTGAGACTCCACGCCAGGACCCTGGGATCATGACTTGAGCTGAAGGCAGCTGCTTAACTGACTGAGCCACCCAGGTGCCCCTTTAATCCTTAAAGTTCTTAACAGGTGCTAGAAGTGCTAGACTTATTTTGCCTGCATTTTTAAAATACCCTGGGATGTGGATGGGTAGGTTCTTACAGAAATGTACGTATTTAATCGATTTAATACATCTTTTACATATAGTTGTATATTCTTTCCTTTCTCCCTTCCTCCCTCCCTCCCTTCCTTCCTTCCTTCCTTCCTTCCTTCCTTCCTTCCTTCCTTCCTTCCCTTCTTTCTTTCTTCTTTTTTATACATAACAAATGGGGTTGGGTAGAGCCAAATTCCTAAAGCAGGACCTAGGTATGGGAAATAATTTCAGGTGACATATGAGCAAACATCTTCTATTTGAATTCTATATATTTATTTTAATTTTATTGAAATATAACGATCACAGCAAACTTGTACTTTCACAGTTGTGCTATAAAATCTTTCCTTTTAATATATTTGCATAAGTAGTAAAAGCCTGATTTAAAGAAAATTCTGAAATAGTACTAGTGAACCTTAAGGACTTACAATAGTCCATTAACATATATTAATGCATTTAATCCTCAGAACAACCTTATGAGGTAGGTGCTATTATTCACCCCCACTTTATCTTTTTAAAAGATTTTATTTATTTATTTATTTGACAGACAGAGATCATAAGTAGGCAGAGAGGCAGGCAGAGAGAGAGGGGGAAGCAGGCTCTCCACTGAGCAAAAGAGCCCGATTTGGGGTTTGATCTCAGGACCCTGGGATCATGACCCAAGCCAAAGGCAGAGGCTTTAACCCACTGAGCCACCCAGGTGCCCCTATTCACCTACACTTTAAATAGGAGGAAACATGTATAGGTCACATCAGTTGCCTAAAGTCACAAAGCCGGTAAGAGGAAGCATCCAGATCAGAGCATAGGCACACTGACTTCAGGATTATGTTCTAATCATTAAACCATACTGCCCCTCAGGTAAGAATAGAGGACATGGGTGCAAAATGTTGGCAGGTAAGAATAGAGGACATGGGTGCAAAATGTTGGCAGAAATCGTAACGTAACGGTGATATTTGTGATGGGCTTGTGATATTGTGATGGGCACATGGGCTTTGGGGTCAGACAAATCTCAAATGCCATATTGGTTATTGATCAGTTATGTATTTCTAGACATATCGCTAAACCTTCACTAAAATGATGGTGAAAATGTAAAGTGTCCATTATACGGTGAGTTTTCACACGTATTAATTCCGTCTCCTCTCTGTGAATTTCTGTTCTCTCATTTGCAAAACACTAGGATCGGTGAATACTGAGAGTATTAGAAAAAGTAACAGCTATCAATGCATGGCAGGTGTCTGTGAAAAATACACATCTGTGGTGTTGGCCTCTCCCTTATGACCCTGAGTGCCTTAAGGAAAGTCTCTCTTTCCTGCTCCCCCAGTGACGATACAAGACACAGGGTCAGCCAGTTGTGTAAATTTCACTGGTGACGAACTCCTCCCTGGGAAGAGCACAAAGTGCGGGGTGACCAGGGCCAGGAGGAGAGTGCAGTCCCAGCCTGGAGGGAAGCTGACAGAAAAGGGGCTGTGTCTCCATCAGAAGAGACGGGAGGAGGAGTTGAAGGCAACCTCTCACGGTCTCTTCCAGTTTTGAGAGTCCACACGTGGCCAGATTTGGAAGCCATTTGTTCCCTGTTTCATTAGGTGACATTGCGGAGCCGCAAGGTGTAACTGTGGGCGGGGCCAGCTTTGGTTCAAATTGGGAAAATGCCTATAGCAGCATTCCTGTGGTCAAATATTTCCAGATTTTACAACTTTGAACTCATTATCCCATAAGGCATAATACTAATGGCTCTAGACTATTTACCCAAGTGATTACAGTGGCATCTGGCAAAGATAGGGTGATTTTATTTCTTCACAAATGATTAAACTTCTGTGACTAATACAAGGGCAATTGCATTTTAAGGAACAAGATTGATTTGCTAAGCATTTAGAAAATGAGCAGATGCCCTGAGATCATAACTGAAAATGAAATTTCATGCATTTTGGTTTGAAAGGGGTTTTTAAGCCCACCCCCTGCTCATGAATATATGTGCCTTTTTTTTTTTCTTTAATAATACTTCATTCTCCTTTTCTTTCTCTGTACTGTAGGGAAAAGCAGAGTCTGGGTCCAGTCTTGAGTCTACATTCAAGTCCCTGCTCTGTTAAGATCCTGGGTAATTCACAAAACTGTCAGATCTGGCTTTCTTACCAAAAAAGGGAGGGCAATGATATCTGCCCTGTGGGCCTTATGGGGTGAAGGTGGCTGTTATCGTTTAAGATAATATATGGGAAAGTGTTTTGAAAACTATGCAATGCCATAACATGCAAGTCTATCATCCCTTGTCTTCTAATAGACACCAGGTCAATTTCCCCTTCCAAGTTCCATGTGCCTTTTCTATGGTGTCCCTAAAGCTTAACTTCAAAAGGGAAGAGGGATGGGGACTGGGAGGCTCTGCCTGCTCCAATTTAAGCCTTGATGTCTCCTCGTTTGCTCATTTTTGTTTTGTTTTGCAAACACAAAATGAGATCTCATTCATTTGGGGGAAAGCTAGTGAAAATGGGGATTAAACGAGGAGTAATTAAAACTACTAACACTATTTTATTGTGTTATTCCACTAAAGCAAGGATTTTAAGTGCCTTCTGAGTGTGCTCACCTAGATGTGAGAAGAGATACAAAGGAAGGTTTTCATGGACCTTTAGTTTAAAAAAAATTTTTTTTAAGCTTTCATTTATTTATTTGAGAGAGAGTGCAAGCAGGAGGGAACAGAGGGAGAGGGAGAAGCAGACTCTACGCTGAGCAGGGAGCCGGATATGGGGCATGATCCCAGGGTCCTGGGATCATGACCTGAGCTGAAGGCAAACATCTAACCAACTGAGCCACCCAGGTGCCCTGATGGACATTTAGTTTAACATGTGTGTGGGTGTGTGATGCTCCGAATGATTAGGAGAAGCTAGAACAGGCACTGTTACCTGGTCTTCTTAAGGGGTCTATACCTGTGTTGTCAGAGGGTCCTTGGAATGATATGTCAAGGCTTGTATGTACGTGCATGTGGAAGCTTTCTGCAGGGGCAATCCAGAGCTTTCATGAGGGCATCAAAGGAGCTGTGATAAAAATAAACAAACAAATCTTACGGACTGAGTCCGAGAACACAGCTAAGTTGCAGATCGAAGTAAGATTCATAGCACAGAGATCGTTATGTGGTGGACTTAGAAAAGGTCTTTCAAAAGAACTGATTGAGTCAAGCCCTGAGCGAAGACAAGTTTTTGCTGGGTCTGCTTATATGGGTGGATAAGATTAACTGAAGAAGTATAGCAAACTATTATAGTAAGAAGTTCTAACATCTAGTATTTTTCTAGTTGCGAAAGCTTAAGAAAATTACATTATTCATAACTCCTACTAATTTCACACTTTAACCCCATAATCATGCTTCAGTTTCATATTGAAACTTCCCTGAATAAAATGCAAAGTGCAAAAAAAAAAAAAAAAGTAAAAGTGGAGAAATAACATTGGTGGACCAGATGATCCCTTTTCCTCCTTTCTATCAACTCACTGTGTAACTAAAGACTTTTTCTATGGATTCCCATTCTCAACCATTCCCTCAGCAAACACATTTATTGAGCCCTTATTCTGTAGAAGGGGTCCAGCATAGAATTTAAAAGTTGTCTGTGATCAGGTACTTATTATCTGATTGGGGAATCAGGAGGCAAAGGAAACAGTGGAAAGAACTCAGGAGGTCCTCCCTCCATGCCGGGCTGGAGTCCCACCTGTGAAACTATCCTGGGAGAGCCTGGGGAAGTTCCTTAGTCAAACTTTGCCTTAGGTCCCTCCAGCCCCGGAACACAATGGGAATTTTATTTCTTCCTTCACCTATTGAAAATCTTTTGTCTCATTTTTGGCTAGCCTCATTGGCAGTTAATCAAAGCCTACTGAGTCTTCAGATTGGAGTTGCTTGGGGAACTTCTCTGTCTGGGCCTCATCATTGAAGATTCTGATTTATTTGGTCTTAGGTGGGGCCCGAGTCTGCTCTCTTTGTGTATAATAACAATAGCTAATATTTCTCGAGTGTTACTGTTCCAAGCACTTTACAAGAACAGTAATGTCACTGACTTCTCCAAGTGATCACATGAAACTGATGTTCTCATTGCTTATCCCCTTCACTCCTACTTTTAGCTGAGAAAACGAAAAACCAGAGAAACAGGGAACTTTTCAAAAACAAGTGTTAAATGGCAGAGCGGGAAATAGAGACCCAGGCATTTGGGTACAACCTAGTCCTAAGTATACAGCCTGGATTAACTCTTAACATATATACACAAATTATATATATTTAAAAATCAAGATAGTGTCCTTCTTAAAATGGATACGTTTTCTGTTTGTCTTGTAGGTATGTAGATAGCCTGAATTACTTCCCTTGTCATTTTTATTGCACAGTGAAATTTAGCATGGAGTAAATTAGCCAAATTATATATATGTTTTTATATATTTTACTAGATGGTTGAACTTGTCTTGAATGCTGGTTTTATAATCTCATGAATGGCAGCCTTTCATTTGTTTCTTATAAAAATTTCTATGAATTTCATGTTTGGGGTTAAAGGTTTTGCTTTGGCTACCCAGAAACTAAAGTTCTCCTTGAATGGTATTGCTGTCATATATCTGATTTTTCTAAAGTCCCAGAAGGCTCTCAGGAGACCCCAACATGCAGCTCCAGTTCCATGCTCTTGAAATGAGCACCTAAAGAGGAAATAAATCAATTCAAGAACCTAATCTGACTGCTGAAGCAGATTATGATTTAAGCCTCAATTTCCTTCCCTTAAGGGCATTTCCCAAACCAGAAATCAAGATTTGACAGACTCCTATATATGTAACAATTGGTTCCTAATCTTCTGCATCAATGATCCAATTATCAGTTGTGAAAATAGATTTCCCTCCAATATTGTTCATAAAGCTCTTTTATCTGGTAAAGGAACATATAAAAAGAACGGGAAAGCAAGTAAGTTCTTTAGTGTCTTAGGAAATTCAAGTGTGTTGCTTAGAACTTGTTACTGTTTAATTAAATTTCACCAGAAAGAATCTTTCCAATCAAGAGCATGGCAGAGATTGCCAGGTACCTGTCAGTATCCATTCTCCTTCCTTTCCTCATCAATAGAACCCTGAGTATTAGCTGGGCACATAGACACTCAGAATAAATGCTATATTCCCATTCTCCCTTGCAGTTCCAGGTGGCCTTGTGACCTGTTCTGAAAATGTGATGTATGTAGAAGTAGCATGTGCAGCCCATCCCCCTTCCTTTTGGCTGGCTAGCAAGCAGAAGCAATGGAACAGAGCAAGGGAGAAAAGAAATGTGGTCATTTTATAATCAACAAACACCAGCTATTCTAATTTTATGTGCTATAAACATCTTTCCCCACTTGGGGCTTACCTTTTCACTTTCAGTGATGTCTTTTGATAAATAGACGTTCTTAATTTTAATGTTATTCAATTGATCAACCCCCCCCTTTATACAGTTGCTGTTCAAATTCAAAAAAAGTTCAAACTTTTCCCACCTCAAGATCACAAAGACTCTCCCATGGTATTTTCAAAAGACTGCTTCATAATTCACATGTCTGTATATAGTTCTCCTGGAATTACTGTATGGATATGGTGTGAGGTTGGGGTTTAGTTTCATTTATTTTCTAGTATGGCTATCCAATTGATTCTGCACCACTCTTTGGAGATCAGATACTCCACTGCTCTGCTCTGGTCACCTTTGACTTGGATCAAGTGTTCATGTACATGTAGGTTTGTTTCATCGCTCTGTCCTTGTAATTTGGTCTATTCATTGATCCTTGCAGTGGTCCCACATTGTCTGAATTGTTATCGCCTTATAAGAATTCTTTATATCAGATAAAGAACTCTAGGTCAGCAGTCATTTTTTTTTTTTTTAAGAATTTAAGTATATTCTTCCTTTCTCTTCTGGCTTTTGCTGTTTCTGTTGAGATAGCAACTGTGGCTCTACATTTCTGAAGACAATCTCCCTTCCCTTCCCTTCCCTTCCCTTCCCTTCCCTTCCCTTCCCTTCCCTTCCCTTCCCTTTCTTTCCTTTCCTCCTCTCCCCCTCCTCTTCCCCTCCCCTCCATTCCCTTCCTCTCCCCTCTTCTCCCCTGTCCTCTCCTCTCTTTCTTCTTTTGTCTCCTCTCCTCTCCTCCCCTCTTCTCTCCTCCCCTCCCCTCTCCTCTGCTCTCCTCTCCTTTCCTTTCTTTCTTTCATCTCCTCTCCTCCTCTTTCTCCCCTCCCATTTCCCTTTCTTTTCCTTCTCCTCTCCTCTTCAAAAATTCCTCTTGAGATATTCTTATTGTCTATTAAATATAAACATATTGGTGTCTTTTTTTTTTTTAAACCTGTTTTTCTTTTCTGGGAGAAAGAGGATCTTTGTTTCTCTCCCAGTCCTCTGCTTGTATAGAGCAGTTAATAGCATGACTCAAAAGAATTCTCCTCATCCTGGCTAAAAAGACTGCATCTGAGGGACTCTCAGAGACTTGGCTGACAAAGCTCCAGCTGCCTGGGTAACTGAGAAATGCAGAAGCAGAATCTCAGTATTCCATCACTTCCCAAACAGGCTTTATTTCATTCAGGAAGAGAGGGGATGCACTGTGATTCTTAAAGTTGGTGCATTTCCACTTCACAGTTATGGATTTGCAAGACACCCATCCCTTTGCTACGTGTACTTCCTTAGAGGAGAAAGATGAGTAGACGCAGTGATCTGTTTCATGGAGATGGCAGAAGACCTTACAAACCGGGGCAGTCAAATGCTACAGACTATGTGAGGTTGCCCAGGAATCTCTTTATTTCCTCCTTATGTATCTGTTCCTATTCTCTGGTTATTTAGCAAGGGTGGGAGCCTGACTTTTTGGTGCAGGAAGCTACAGATGTTATGATAGCCCTCAGACAACGTTATGAGGGTTGAATACAAACTGAATGTCACTGTCATAGACTTTTAGATTGACTCCTTGGTGAGAAAGAAAAGGTTTAATCTGAGTTCACAAAGTTGCTCCTGGATACTGTCATATAAGTTTGTACCACCCCTCTAGGACCTGCTTTGAATTCTGGCTTAGTCTAGCAGATAAGAGATAATCACTACATAGTTTTTGAATAAGTTAATGGATGAACCTTCCATTCCCATGTGATTCTTTTCCAATAAACATTATTTTGGCATATTATTTGGCAGGGGGAATTAAACTGTTTATCCCTCAAATATTAACGGAAGACCCAGCTTTCACATCTACGCTTTAAAAAAAAAATAGTACACTATCATCGTTGCTGAAAGAGTCAGAGTCTTATTATCTTTATTCCTAGAAGGTGGAAAGGACTCAGGAGATGATGTCAGGAAACTACTTTTAGTTTTCTATAGTTTAAACATAGAGAGACAATGATTATTGATGTGTTTTAGCAGCTGGTTTACACTACAGAGGCAGACAGAAAGGTGCATGTAATAAGTCCAATAAAAAACTGGCATCAGACAGAGAGAAAACCAACCCCCTCTCCCCACCAAAAAAAACCCACACAAAGGGCACAAAGTTCAGGGGCATGTACCTTTTGCTACATTATTGACTAAGCTACACTGTACGCTTTTTTTTTTTTTCCTGTCAAAGATCAGCTAGATTAATGGTTATGAAGAATTATCAGAGGCAAAAGAAATTATTTTTTTAAAAAAGATTTTATTTATTTATTTGACAGACAGAGATCACAAGTAGGCAGAGAGGCAGGCAGAGAGAGAGAGAGAGGAGGAAGCAGGCTCCCTGCTGAGGAGAGAGCCCAGGAACCTGGGATCATGACCTGAGCTGAAGGCAGAGGCTTTAACCCACTGAGCCACCCAGGCACCCCAAAAGAAATGATTTTATGTTAGTTTTATTCCAAAAAGACTACAAAAAGGCTCCAATGATAGATTGAAATCCTGGTTATTTGATTTCCTAATGTTTCAGGATATAGACTATCTCTATTCAGCTTTATTCTTTAACTAGTTCCTGGATACATTTAATATTTTTTCAATGTTACATGATTTAATTCACTTATAAAATGATAAAGATGCAGATGCCATTAAGAATTATCCCCAAATAAAACACATTATAAATAAGACAGATATTTCATTATATTAGAGGAAGTGAATTTATTATATATGGTTATTGGTTACACAGGAAGAGAATTGATATCATTGTAAAATGTTATTTAGATACTTTTGATTTGCAAAGTGGCCAAGAGTATTAACCAAACATTTTGATTCAGTGGTTAAGGGAAAATAAATCATGGATAGTAGTAAAGGTTTGTAGAAGAGTGATATTAGGCAAATGAGCTTTTTGCTTCCAAATTTCCTGCTGACAAGAATCTTGTTACATTTATCCAGGGTTACCTGGAAGCTAAGTATTTTAAGAAGGTAATTTTCAATATGTAGGTATAAATGAGGCACTCATTAACAAGTTTTAAACTTGAATTGTTCTTAAAATGAAACATTCATTTGATTGCCAAACTTGCAAGTACTTACCCAGTGATTTAATTTTCTCTTAGAGAATCAATAATAGATTTGGATACAATAAGAAGGTTACAGGTTAAATATTATTTAATTTGTGCATGTTTATTTATTTTCTCAATATCAATTTTTATATTTGTACCACAATAACTTGACATCAAACTATCAGGAAGATGACATGGAATTTGTGAGTTCAACAGTTTTCACTGTATGTATAAAATGGGATAGAAACAAACAGAGGACTATAAAACTCAATATCTCCTTCCTGAAATCCTGCTTATTTTCGTGGGAGTCTATCACCTCCCACTCAAAATCTCATGTTATCTGGAAGAATTTAGTGTTCCACTAAAAGCTAAAAAGATTTAATCCTTTAGACTCACTTCTCTCCTAGTTCAGGAACGCTCAGTTGTACTAAGTTTGGTGAACAAAGTTGTCAACATTTCCTCTTCAGGGTAATTCTCTATTTCAGTTCTATTTATCCCTGAAGTATTAAATTTATACACACTACAAAATTGGATGGAACACTATAAAAATTTTTTAGCATATTCTGCATTTTTTCTTTCAATGTTTTTGAGTTGAGTAATGGGCTGTACTTGGTTTTATTCTGAAAATGCCTTAGTTGAAGTGAAATAGCTTGACAGTGATGGTGATTGAACAGCTTGACATTTTGAACTTGAACAACTCACCAGCTGACCTCACTGGTTACAGTGCAATGAGATATTTATATCTCTGGAATATTTTTCCTTTGATTTTCTTTGAAAAAATAATCTAAGAAACTATTTGATAACTTGATATATGAAATATTCTTTCTGATCCGATTATAGTTTTGTTTGTAACAGTGAAGACATATTCATAACATGGTACCTTAGTGTATTAATTCATCCACTCAAAAAGAGTTACTGCTCTTCAGATTGTAAAGAAAAAAAAGAGTCTTTAATATTAAATGCTAACTTTTCAAACATTAGCCTTTAGCAAATAAAATATTTTTATTGTATTGATGGCACTTAGAACACTATAGTTCCTTAAGATACAGAGAAAAATTTCTGGGGAAAAAAAAAGTGGCTTCAAAGACAATTTTGAAGAGCTTATCCTTTAATTAAATTGCTCACAAAGGGACTGTAGAACAACATGAAAATTATCCAAGATCTTCTCTTTTAAATTTAATAATGCTTCCCCCCCACCTCTATTTAATCATTTTCTAAGAAATTATTTTCTGGAGGTTTGCTAACCTGCAATTTTAAAAGTTTACTTCCTAGTGCATTACAGTTACTAATATTTGTTAAATACCTATTTTCATCTTCATCAACTTGAAACATCCTCTGCATGTTACCCAATTCATATTGTAAAAAATGTGTATAGCATGTACATATTTTGTCTCTAATTTCCTTAAAACTAATGATAAAATATGGACATGTAATATAGACATGCAATTAGACACTGATCATTCTTGCCTCTTTCCCTCTGACTTGACATCCATATTTTGCTCTATATTATTCTGCAACCTTCTGCTATTAAAACTAATATTATACACAAATCACAGTGTGTCTCAAAGTTTGGTTTTGTGAGATTATAACTAATCGGCTGAGCTCTCTGCTTCCTTGATTTACTGGCATTGGTTGTATTCCTATTGGCACAACCTGATTTTGCTCATTTCACTTACTTTAGGGATCATCTGGCATTGATGTAAACATTTTTCTCTCTTCCAGGAAAGTGACTCCCCCTCATTTAAGCACCAAACCTTAAAATTAGCTTCTGGTTTCAGATATGTATTTTACATATTCTTTGTACATTTACATATTTTTTGCAGGACCAGGAACCATGAAAACAGGAAAAGTTGAGAAATGAACACCATGTGCTTTCATCTCTAGACACTTTGAAGAAGAGAAAAATCCCCACAGACGCAATGAAGAGACTATTTGATATTTTAGTATGTAAACTTGTTTTACTGGATTTAGTTAAAAACAAAATAAGCCTTCACTTTTTGTTTAGAGGAGAAAGAATATGCATTTAGAAGTAGAAAGGGAATCCCACTGAAGCTACAAAGATGTTTTGAGTCAATTCTTATTTGTTTCACACTTTTTTGGCATTGGAGGCCTGAGATGCTGTTTACCATTGCTTGAGAAAGTAACCTATTGAGGGCCTACCTGAAAATGAGCATCTTTAAAATTTTAAGGGAGTTCAGATTCATATAAGATACTGCAACCAATCTTAAAAATCATATTGTTTGCAATTGATGGCTAGGAAGGAAAAAGCTGATAGCCTTATTTTTACTGTTCTTACTATATGTTTTTATGCTGGGTTGGTATATTACTCACCCTGTGACCCAAAGGAAGTTTCCATAGGTCCTCTTGAATTGGATGAGTTTTTACAAATCCTCTGTAGTTGGATAAATTCACAGCAGTTGCAAAGAGTCTGTAATTGCTGAGTGCACCTGTTGAGAACAGTCCTGTGCTTTTCTCCTCGCGGATGCAACAGATTCTAGTATGTTTTGGAAGTTATAAGCAGAAATTAATTCTGAGCATTCAACGCTGGCCTGGTAGCGCCCCCTTATGTCCAGGGTGTAGAAAATACGACAAAAGATGTCTAAATCTTGTTTCAGTAAGAAGCCCCAAACCCGTGGCTTTAGTCTTGGACTGTCAGTGACAGAAATGGCTTTAACTTGCTGTGTCTCACTTGCTGTCCTCTGAAGACCCAGGGCCAGTAATCTCCTGTTCTTTTTCCAGCCTCCCCAAATCTGTTTTTTTGGGAAGGCGTCTTGTAGATGACACAGGGTCATAATTTGCTGAGATTGATTATGCTGCTCCCTTTGGGAGATTTGCATTTTAATGGCAGACAGTGTTATAAAAAAGGGGGTTTCTGAAGTGTGGAATTTCAGAGATCGCTGAATGAGTACGGAAGGGCCAAGATTAGGGTGAGGGGACTGAAGCCAAATGAGTCAGGTATGGGGTCCCCTTCCATCTTAATTTAAAATTTTGACAATTTGCTCATCATCGATTTTTTGCATTGATTGCTGTTTTAAAGAACATTTCATAAAAATATGATTTATCTTGATTACTAAGTTTTTGGCTTACGTTCTGCATTCCCTACCTGCTCCCTTCCCTCCCACCCCGGACTCCCCGCCTCCCCCACCACCTTGTTTGCCTCAGCCCATCCTGAACAACTCAGTAGGGAGTGGCCTTTGTTTAGTGCCTGCCATTTCTAGAATTCTAGCTATCACACTACCAAGTTGCTACCCACTCCACCTTCCCGTTGAACTCGATGACCGCGGTGAATAAGCAGTTTCACCCTGTCTACCAGGAGAACAGTGTGAGCAAATCAAACTGAAAACTTGCCACCAATCCAGTGATGTTGGGAGGGTTTAATGGGTTCATGCAACAAGGGAGGAGGAGGTCCTTGGGTTCAAAGGATCATAAAATAATAAAGTTGTATGACATTTGTGCTACACTAATAAAAAAATAAAGAACCTGCCGTATGCGATGTTATCTAAGGTCTTGGAATGATCTTTTGCTTTGTGTGGCCAAGTTTTCAGTAGTCATTATTCTTAACGTTTAAGCCCCTGGCTTTTTCTGGTAGGATAAAATAGATGTAACCAGATTAGAGAAGAGCATAAGGTTTAATATTAACTTCCTCGAGAAGGTGGGTGCCTGTGGGTATCCAAGCTCAGTGCTCCCATGTCTGAAATGTGACCAGATGTCGGCCTTCAAAGGTCAGCATCTGAGAGTTCTGAAACGCAGCGCCATGAGCACTTTGGAAGTTTATGGCAGGGAAGAATAGTGGAGCTACATTCAGCCGCCTGTAGGAACCAGACGCGGTCCTGTTTGAGTTGAATGCATAGTAGGTTTTGGTGGAGTTTGTGTTTTCCATAGATCAGATTTTCTTAGTTTTGACAAAATAAGGAAAGCAGAAAATGTTTAACTATAGCTGGGCAAGAAGACAGGCTAGACAGAAGATAATCTCGGTCAAAAGCAAGAGTTTAAATTCGCTGAGGTCTTGGCTTTTATAACCGAAAGCAGATTTCTACCTAATTTAGACTTGCATTTCAATGTGCCTGGGACAGCGTCATTATTGCGTTCATCGGGAATTAAGATCTCGAGGGTCAGGTTCTAAAAAGTTCACTTAAAATCTGCCTTGAACTCATTGTGAAAGAAATCTAGCTATAAATAATAAACCAGTCTCGTAGTTGACACAGGCTTAATTAACAACAATGGTGCCAGCTAGGCACCTTCCTTATTTTCTATTTCCATAGGAGTCAGAGAGAAGGAATCATTTAACATTATATTAGGGAATGACTTCCTGTTGTTTTTAGAAAAAGCATTACAACATGTTAGAGACTAGCCTATAGTAGATATTGCTTCTCTTAATATCCTTTTCACTGGAAACACTTGTGTGTTTCAAAGGGTTCTTTGGGGATACATACACTTTAGATATGGGTTTAATTAATTTTGACCTTCCAAGCTTGAATCATCAATACTGTAACTGGGTAGGAACTCGGCTAAAAATCTCCGTACTGTATTTTACAAGACTTTCAAATTAGTGTTTTAAAGTCGAGAGAACAATTTGGTTTAGAGAGTATTCGCTGCCACACAAAGAGAGTCATAAGTAACATAATAAGTTGCATGATCAGAGGTATCAATATAATGTATCAATTCAACATCTCTGTTAGGTAACACCTCTACCTAGGAAAAGCAAAGTCAGACTCCCAGAGTTAACATGCATAGTAAAGGACTTTCATTACTTCTGTGATTCGTTGCAAGTGTCCAGAGGGTTAGAAAAGCCCCTATTTGTCTTACTTTTCTATAATTAAACTTTTCGTTATTCAACCCTGACACTTCAAATGAATAGACAGCATTTATGAATTGAATTTATCTTCCTCAATACACTTAGATGCTAGTATCATAATAATAATTTTGTATTCTTTTTATTGCAAATCCCTCCCCACTCCTCCCTCCCCACTTCTTTTTTGGCTTATGTTCAAGTAAGCAGATTCTTGTGATTTAGCCTCAGAAACTGGCCACCATTTTAAATACCATTATCATGGGAAAAAGAAGAAATTTTGCAAAGTAATATCTGGACTAAAGAATGCCTCTATTTGTTATAGAGAATCATGGACCCCATGATAGTTCAGGTTTCTTAGTGAGATATCAAAATGAGCTCAGTTTAAGATAATTTTACCCAGGGGTGAAAATTTCCCAATACTTCAATATTTTCCTGATTAGAGTCATGGTAATATTAATGAATTCAATTCATTGATGTTGCATAACAAAGTGTGTCAATATTTGAAGTATCTGCATAACTCAAAGAATCAATATTTTCCAAATGATCAATGATATTATAAAATCATGCACAAGTGAAAGACTCGTTTAAAGTGTGAGACAATGATTTTTAATGTTACAGAGTAGAAGCTCACTGCTGTGTTTTCAGGTTCTACATTGCAACTAACTTGAAATAAATTACCATTTCTTGTGTTTTTATGTAGTATCGAAGAAGGATATCCAGGGGTAGTTGGCTGGCTCTGTCCATAGAAGGTGTGACTCTTGATCTCGGAGTGGTGAGTTCGAGACCCATGTTGAGCATAAGTTTACGTTTTAAAAAATTAAAAAAAGAAGAATATCCATGATTATCTGAACTATCTATCATACTCCTTTTTCCAACTACATCTGTGTGAGGCCAGATTTGCTCCATAGACTTCAGACTTCAGCCAAAACAACATATTGAATGCAGAAGCAGCTAGGAAAATCCAACTGTTTTCTATCAAACCAGATTCTTGCAAAAACGATGCCACTCTTACTCTTTTGGTTATTGTTTGGAGAACATGGTTATTGTTAATAAAAATATGATTTTTATGTTAACATGTATTGAGTTTATTATCTCTCAATGAATAACTATTTAAAAAATATCTTAGATGTTAATATCTAATATGGTAACAATTGAAAGATACAACCCACGTAAGCTCTTTGGCATCTTCAATCCTATTAAAGAGCATAGAGAGGGCTCTGAGATCAAAAACACTTGAGAACCTCTATATAAGGAGAACCTCTAACAGAGAGCTCTGTGCTGGTGGGATACCCACCTTCCGCTACCAGGTTCCATTAGCCTAGTTTTATACACATACTGGAGTAAGGCGAAGTTCTGTACAATGTCAAGATGATCAGGATTCCTGCAGAATGTATTATGACAAAGAGCAGGAGAATTCTCTTACCCTGAGTGCGTTTGCTCTTTCTCTCTATGTTACGGTTGACTACTTTCCACCCTGATTAGAGGTTGCTGTTGATATGAAGGGTTTGCCAAACTACGAGGCACATACTGGGTGACAAAGTCTGCTGCTTGTCCCTGTTCAGACACAGTGTTAACATAGCAGCTTTGGGCTCTCATCCAGTGAGGGATTATGGCAGTTTACCCTTATCTGCCACTGTCCATCTCATTATTCTAGAGGTCACAGAGGTGAATCAAAGGAGGGTATGATGAGGCTCCAGGCACTGGCATCCTTCAGGTTTTCCATGGTGGTGATAATCTCTGATGCCCCAAGGAACTCGATATTACTTCTGATTTACTGTCCTTCAGTCAGAGGCTAAGACTTTGTTCTTCTGACCACCATGGACCTCACTCTATGAATAGGGGAACAGTGTGAAAGTTTGTCCCGCTGCCAAGTCCATGGTTTCACTGGACCCTCTGTCAGATAGATTTGGGCCACTGATTGTCTACATTATAACCTTTTTTGTTTTCTTAGATGTATCTCCTTTTGATCTGAATATCTCTGGAAAGACCTTCAGAAAGATGTGTTGGACAGAAAGATATGTTGTCTCCCTGCTTCCCCCTACCCCCACCTCAAATTCAACAATGACATAGAGAAAGGATAATTACAGTCAACACTCTCATTCAGAAAGGGGAGGCACAGAGCAGCTGCTGGCTCATGACAGCTCGGAAATGCCCCTGGGAAGACGTTTGTAGATTCTCTTGGAGTGAGGACTGTTTCTGGATTAGACCCTGCCTCTGCCATTCAGGGTGGCTTCCCCAGGGAACACGGTCCTATATGTCTCTTGGTTCTGCCCTCTGAGACATACTTTCTTTTCTGTCCTACTTGCCATTTTTAAGGAGGGCAGTGGAAAATATGCCATTTAAGTGATTTTTCAACCTGATTTAAGAATGTTAGTTCCCAGAGACCTTTTTTGAGTTTTGGGCAGCCTCCTTCTCTTTTAGTTCAGGCTCGAGGCACACTACCCAATGCGACTCCCTTAAAAATCTTGTAGCCTTCTTATGAATATGATTCAAGATCCTCCATTCAGTTAAAGCCTTAGTCATAATTATTTTTGAGATGTGTCTCTGAATGCTTTTTTATTGTTATTTAGGGGTTAAGTATCTATGGGACAATATCACTAAGATTCGTACAAGTCATTTTTTCTGGGTGAGAGGCTCTACTAGGCACTGTCTTAACTCTCCTAGTTTTTTTTTTTTTTTTTTCTTTTTAGATTTTTTTTTTATTTTTTTTGGGGGGGGGGCAGAATTTAGTGATTCATCAGTTGCATATCTTCCAGTGGTTTCAGTAAAGGGCCTTTGACTCACAGCCCTCACCTGAGCTTTGTCACCAGGCCTTCTTTTACTGCGGGAATCTTTATAAGCTGGGGAAGCTAGAGATGAGAACCTACTTTATTTTGCAACTCCGAGAGTTCTGACCTCTCCATAGTTCTTTGACATTGTTCCTGCAATCAAACTAGTTTTGCATTAGCTCATCTCTTTCTTGCAATACTTTGTCTGACACACTTAGGAGTGACCCACTGATGCTTGCACCATTTTGCCCTGGGAATCAGCTTGCTCAAATTCAGAGGTTTTTTTCCATTTTCCAAATTGTCGTAAGCAACACTTTTACTCATTGCTTTTCCACGACACAACATGGATTTCCATTTTCCCAGGCTGTTATGGCCGTTTCCCACTGCTTTTTCTACCTTCTTCCTGCTCTCCAGTCTCCAAAGCCAATGTCACATAGTTTAGGTTTGTGTGATGGCAGCTCTCCCTTCCGTGATGGATTTCTGAATCAGTTATCTATTGCCGCATCAGCACGGCGTGATAAGCAAGCATCAGACCCCAGGGACACACTTCAGTGAACATGTCTTGTTGCTTCCAGCTCCGTGGGTCTGCTGGCTCTGCGGCTCGGAGTTGGGTTCAGCAGGGCTCAAGCATCTGAGGTCAGCTGTGAATCAGGCAGGTGACTATCAGGGGACTTTTGAGGGCAAGTGTGAGATTGTGATTTATAAGAAGAAATACGTATTTGGTCTTTGTCCTCAGTTCTGACACAGAGTGTTAAAAACTTGGAATTTTCTAAGGAGGGAGATGCAGGTGTTTTTTGTTATGTTAATGAGGTGACTTCTGGCTCACACCTAAGCTTGGGGGCTGGTGGCCAGGGAAGTTGACTGTGTGATTAGAGGGCTGGAACATTCAGTTCCATTCCCTTGATCCGGTGAGGGGAGAGGGGCTGGAGATTAACTTCAGTCACCAACTGGCAATGACTGAATCAATTGTGCCTATGTGATGAAGTCTCCACAAAACCTGAAAGGACCTGGTTAGAGTGCTTCCTGGTTGGTGAGCATGTGGAGGGGCAGGGAGAGTGGCATATTCTGAGGGTGTGGAAACTCAGTGCCATTTCCTATGCATCTCTTCCAACTCGCTGTTCCTGAGTTAGATCTTTTTATAATAAACTGGTAACCTAGCGAGTAAAATGTTTCTGAGTTCTGTGAGCTGCTTTAGATTAATTGAACCCAAGGAGGGAGTCACTAGAAACCTCCTGTCAGGACCTCGGATGACCACCTGGCGTGTGATGTGTGTCTGAAGCAGAGGGGGGCAATCGTGTAGGAGGACTGAACCATTAACCTGTGGGACTGGACACTAAGAGAGTATCAGAATGGGGTTAGATAGGACACGCTGCTGGTGTTACTTATTGGTGGTGGCAAGCTCCCTCCCCACAGTGTTGACATTGGTGACTGGAATGGTAGTTGGTGATCAGAATCTTCACAAGAAACATCCTTTATTTACCTTTGTATGTACTCCTTCTTCTCACACTGTACCTACACAAAAGACGGAAGCATAGCTTGGAATATATTTATGTACTGTCATTCTATCTGATTCAGAATTCTTATCCTCCCTGATTGGCCTGGGGCTTCTTTCCATCTGGGGGGAGAAGGAATATTCGCCCCCTGATATCAAAATGAGATTTCTAAATTTTTTTATATCTCTTTTAAAATTATGACTGGCCAGGCTCCCAGAGTTACTGCACAGTATAAGGAAGAGACACGACCCAGCATGGCCATTGGTCTTGCTTTGCTATGATAATGGTGACATCAAAGATCAGAGGATTATGGAAGGGGGGAAGGGGAGAGAGTGAGGGAAGTGGGTAGGTATGTGGGTTTTTATTCGCCCTCGGTGTGTTAGATAAATTGAAGAGAATGCCAGTGACCTAAGGTTGCTTTCCTCACTGTCGGAGAAAGCGAAGTCTCGCAGGTTGCTCTGGCATCCAACCTTGAAGGGTCCTATCAGCTCAGTATCACTGCAGTGAGAAGCAGAGGAACATCCTTAGCCTTAGCTTTCCTGAGCTTCCCTTGGTCTACGTAGGGCAAGGATAGGACCCAGTGGTGCCCAGGGGTGTTGGGGATTTGGCTAGAGGGCTTCAGTGCGGCAGGTGCAAGATGGATTTGTAGCATGTCTGCAGGGCCAGTGGCCCAGGCTGGAGCTGAGTAGAAGTCCCCTCTGGACCTCTAGGAGTTCTGTCATGCTAGTGGGGCATGGAGCTAAGATAGGATCATGAAAGGAAGGTGGTCCTGGCTTCTGGGAGCCGAATTGGATTCTCCAAATGAAGACCATGACTATAAGTTGGCCAGTTGCAAACTGTGGCCTTGTACCCACTAGGCCTTCTGGCACTTGCACAGAGGACAAACTCCTTGGAGGCGGGAGGAAGTAAAGGACACCATGCCTTGGGACCCTGATCCTCCCCTTCTGTCCCAAGGCTCTGTGGGCCACACCTCTTCATGAGGCTGCCTTGGAGAAGACAGGGGGTGATGGTGTGAAAGACACAGCAATCGAAAGACTCTGGAAAACTCTGGAAGGTCAACTTCAAGTGAGCCAACATGCACAGAATACACTGAATTTAATCTCTGGGGCACTGTATGGAGTGTGGCCCCAGAAAATTTGTCTCCTGGGTGGTGGGCTCTACTGCTGGAGGAAAGGAAAGTGAGTGTATCACCAGATGGCCAAGACTGCAGATTGGAGGACATCTTTGAATTCTGGGACTGGATGTAGAAAGTAGCCCAAACTCAATATTTTAGGTCAAAACTAAATCTGCTCCTTTTAATTTCAACACATTTTTAAAGCAAATGTCTCTTTATATCTTCATGCCTCACTCTGTCCCTCTCACAGGTTTTCCACCATGAAGGAATCCAAACTTTCCAAAGATTTCCTAGTCAGGGAATATGTCACAGGCTTTTTCAGGTTTGCTCACTGGATCCTCACAACCTCTCTGAAAATTAGACATCACGACTCCCCATTTAGCCCATGTACAAAGTAAGGCTCAGAGAGATTACTTCTCCTGAAGAACAAGTGGAGTCAGAATTCAGCTCTAGTTTGGTTTGATGCCAAAGTCAACGTGTTGTCTGTCCTCCCCATATCTGGAGCTCATCTTCCTCCTCACTCAACAGCAGTTCCTGATGCTTTGTCCTGGCCATCCTAGACTTGTAGACACTACCGCAACTCAACCATGCCCCTTCCTCTCCAACTATGGACACGGATTTCTAAAAACCGAAAGGCAAGATTATGCATAACATGCGTGCATCACCACAAAACATGGTTTACTCTGCAGTTTCATTTGTTTATCAAACAAATAAAATGGAAATGGAAAACGAGTCCTTTCTTTTAATTATAAGTATAGACTCAGTTATTCACACCTCACTCACAGTGACTGAGGACCACGTGTGTGAAAAATGCCGTGCTGAGACTTGGAGATGGTGGTGCGTGGGGGAAGTTACAAGGGTATGTGAGTCCTCGGTCCTGCCTTCTGGAATATCACTATGATCTTTGCAAAGAGTGAATTCTGCTTTGCTTGCCACACACACACACACACACACACACACACACACACACACACACACAGTTTACATTGTGATTACGTGCCCCTAAATTACCCTCACAACTAAAAATACTGGGAGTAAGAGCAGACCAACTCACTGACCTTAGTTGCAAGACCCCAATGTGATAACAGTCCCATAAAAGTTGCTGAATTGGCGATCCCCAGGAGAGAGAGAGTCTGGCAGTTTACTCAGCTTAAAGGTGTTTCCTGAGAGCAGTTCTCTAGGGAAGGAGGAGTAAGCCTGGGATCCTCAGGTAGAAGGGACAGGTAAATAGGACAACTCTTGTGCTTTTCCTTTTGTTTGATGACTCTCAAATATTCTCAAAGAGCAGCCTATAAATAGCCTCTACTCAAAAGCCCGTGTGATCGCTGAGCCTATTTAAAGAGGGTCATTTTACGCGGCCAAGCTTTTCTCCCGTTTGTTGGCAATTGGAGGAACACAGTCTACACGCCGTGCTTTGTTTCTTTCTTTTTTTTTTCTTAAAGATTTTATTTATTATTTATTTGACAGCGAGAGACACAGTGAGAGAGGGAACACAGGCAGGGGGAGAGGGAGACACAGGCTCCCCGCTGAGCAGGGAGCCCCATGTGGGGCTCGATCCCAGGACCCTGGGATCATGCCCTGAGCTGAAGGCAGACGCTTAATGACTGAGCCACCCAGGTTCCCCGCTTTTTTGACACAATTAGCTCTTTCTGTGGCTCCTTCCCCTTGAGACACCCAGTCGGGTCAGTTGGGTCAACGTCAGTCAGCCGCCAGTGGAGGGATGCTCAGGAGTTCCCGGAGGGATGCTCAGGAGTTCCCGGAGGCCTCCTGTGGGCAGGCAGGAGGGAATGTCTGGGCCTATAGGATCAAAGGCCTCCTCTGCTCACCGGGGTGGCTTCCGAGGTTACTAGAAACAAAGGGAAGAATATTCTCATTTATTTTTGCTGAATGGGAGAATGCAAGTATCGACTACTCTGTTAGCTTTACTTACAGTAGGATGTTGAAGTTCATTTCTCGGCTGACTCGTGAAAATTAAACAAACACATCTCTCCTCCCTGACAAAAGGGAAAGAAGTGAGTCCATGTTTTGCTAGTTAGAGACATTTATGTCAGAGTTGAGCACGTTCTGCTGATTTATGGGGGAAATTGTAGCCAAGGCACACAGCACATGGTTAGGTTTTTGTCACATTAAAGGTGGAGTTGGGACCCACCCTCCTAGATCGTGTACTCTAAGCTCTTTACCTTGATTTCCTCTACCTTCATCACCATCCTAGAAAGTAGATGAATTTCTCGGAACCTTCCCATTTATCCTGGGATGTCTCAGATCACTCACCATCCTGTATCTGGGTTCTTGCCCATAGATTAAAGCTCATAATCTAGTACTTAAAAATAAGAGAAATGAGAGAAAATGGAGGATGCAGATGTGTTTTTCTATAAAAATTGTCACCACAGGGAAAAAGCTATATTGTTTAAGAGTCATTCTAAATTCAATGTGTACTTTGCTTAAAGGACCAAATTCTCCATTGACTTAAAAAATATATTGAAGTGTCATGACAAAGAAACTCAAAGATCCAAGTCAATTTGTATTCCCTGAGTACCTAGTAAATTGTAATATTTATCGCTGTTACATGGAATGCCTAACATAGATGATACCGTTTAGATGTTACTACTGCGTTTATATTTTTGTTGGCTTTTAGTTGTTTTTTAAAACAACTAAATTAAGAATTTTATTTAAATTCTATCCATTAACATATAATGCAGTATTGGCTTCATGCTATGGCATTTATTTATTTATTTAATTTATTATTATTATTATTATTATTATTATTTGCATGGAGCTAAGCATGGGTCTTGAACTCACAACCCTGAGATCAAGACTTGGGCTGAAATCAAGAGTTGGAAGCTCAACCAACTGAGCCACCCAGGCGCTCCTCTATTGCATTTATTTTTAAAAAGCCTAGCAAAGGACTTATTTAAGGAAATTTTTTATTCTTCAACTGATCTGAAGTTAAAAACATCAAAATTCATGTAAATACACATTCCGCTTTATTCTCACAGAAACCTGAAGTATCTAGCTCTCAAACATGGACATGAGAGTTATACAATGAGGGTCCTTGAGTGGAGCGTGATGTAGACTTCAGTGTGTCTTCTCAAAATTATGAAAAGGAGTGATTATGACTTGAACCCAACTTCCATTTATTTAGTTTTGTTCCCATTGCTCCTTTCTTTTTCATTCTCCTTATCCTTCAATATGAATCGTTTCCCATCCCACCAATGCCCTAAAAAAATATAATTTCAAAATCAACAATGCATTATTTATTAGGATGAACATTTTGGGTTCTGAAATTAGAGGAAAAAAATTCACATTGCCTCTAAATTAAAAAATGTAAAAAATGAAGTTGATCAAAGGTGTGAGTGTAAGCTAAAATTTTAAGCCTCCATTTTAATTGGGGGCATTAAGTTTACTTCGCTTTATTAGGACTTGGATAATCTGGGCATTTGAAGTCTTTTATAAAGGAAGGAGTCACATGACCTGGCTAGGACTCCAGATTTAAGCTTTGCTGCTATTCACCACAGGAACTTGACTGCAGGGAAAAAAACCCAAAATGCAACAACAAAACAAACCAAACAAAAAGACGAATGAAAGAAAGAAAGAACAACAATTTGGGATCAGAGTCAGATCTGTGACTGAAGCCAGGCACTGTTCAGTGACAGGGACAACTGCCAGCACTGAATGCCGTCTGTCCAGCGTTGATTGTTTTTCTTTCTCTCTCAGGGTCTCGCTAGCTGTGGGACTGGAAAGCCTCATAACCTTCGTGAAATCTGGCTGTGAGTGTCTGAAATAATACTGTGTGCCCATCTCAACTCGGAAGGCTGTTACGACTCCGGTGAGATAATAAGTAACATCAACCCAAGAGCTCAAATGTAGGGAGCACTGCTTACGCATCAAGCATGGTTCTGACTACTTTGCCTGTATTCCTTCATTTATTTTTGTCAACACTCCTCGGAGGTGGGGAATACTCTTTTATAGACAAGGAAACTAAGGCAAAGAAACTTTAAGTATCAAAAAAAAAAAAAAAGAAAAAGAAGAAGAAACTTTAAGTATCTAAGATACTTAAGATATCTAAGAAGTCCTACTTCGCAGCTTTGTTGTGGGGACTACATAGTTACCATTATGTAGAATGCCAAAGAATCCTTGTCTGCTTGTCTGTAGACTCTAGAAGCTGAAGGTCCATCAGTTTTTTCACCCTTGAAAAATCACTGTCCTCTATAACTCATCCTTTGGTTTTCTAACACATGAACGTTTCCAGTAAATGCCTTTCATCATTCCTTTCTCTTGCTAACTGCATGGACTGACCTCACAGTGAATGGACAATAAACCACATTTCTTTGATTGCCAGTCTAAGCTCTCCATAGCCTGACACCACCCCTGCCCCCGCCCCCATTCGCCTTCCTCACAGGCTCCAAACCTTCCTTTTAGAGGAAAGATGCCATCACTTTGGGTGGTTTTCCAGTTCAGTGTCAGGGACAGCAGCGCCATCTACTGGACAGTTTTTATTCTAAATAAAACAGCATCAACCAGTCTAGATTTGGCGGGACTTAAAATTTCATTAGATAACCGTGTAAGGCAGTGGTTCCCCATCCCAGTCACACTTCAGAATCATTCTGAGAGCCGTGATATAGATTCCTGGGCTCTACCCCAGGCCCACCTGGGAGTCAGGTCGGCAGATAGTGGTAGAATCTATGTAGAATTCTTCCTAAAGTTGCTCTGGAGCCATTCTTCAGGCTTTTCCTGGCTGTTCATAGCCCCTTCTGGTGCCTCCTCTCACCCATGTAGCACCTCGTGGTACAGTGTCTCCTTCCTCTCTACCCTTTAGCAAAATGGCTTTCTCGATGTCTCCTTCCCTTTTAGAAAGCTGTACAGTGGGAAAGTAATATGTCAAAATAAGCAGTTTGAAAAAAAATCCTCAATTTTAAATGACAAAGTTTGAAATTAATTTATAGAATTTGAGGTACATGATCATGAAAATAGAATCCGTCAATACAGAAGTGTATGAAAGTCAAAAGGAAAGCTCCTTTCTTTTCCATTCCCTTCATGCCCAACTAAACTCTCTATTCCCACAGCCACTGTTAAGTTGGAATGCATCTCGTAGATGTTCTGTCCGTGTTGGACACCAGCCCATCCTCTAGCAATGAGATGTCATTAGCACAATAAACAGTACATATTTAAAATGCACAATTTGATAGGTTTTGACAAATGCCCACACCTGTGACACCATCGCCACACGAATATCTCCCATCCCCCAACATTTAAAATAGGAGCACCAACTTGGGACCTCTAGCTCTACAGGGATGGAACACATTTGACCCGTTTTTCAGTGCTTTTGGGAACAAGACATGCAGAATATTTCCAAATCCAAATTCCACTTCTCATACTTGTTGAGTGCGTGTTTTCTGGGTGCACTCTGCATTCCGTGGGCTTAGCATAAGGAAAATCACTTTGAAACACCCAGCTGCTGGTAGACAGTTGGAATTTAAGAGGTTGTTCTGCACCCTGACCACGCCTGAGACATCAGCATTTTTTTTTTTTTAACAAGGGTGGCTATTGGAGCTACTTTTAGTTTATTCATTTATTCTAAGATCCCATTTCATCTGAGAAAAACAGATATAAGACCGCGGATGAGCCATGGAGATGTCATGGATAGTAACTGAAAATTATTTCATTTTGAAAATCTTTGAAATTTGAAATTGTGGTTCTAGAACACACAGAGCTTAGATGAGAATTGGAGTGACGATGGAGTCCAGCTGTGTGTTTATGCGTCACTCCCTAGTTCTTCAAAACCCCCCACATGATCTTATTTGGCCCTCAAGATAACCTTCAAATAAAGGCATTGTCATCCCTCACCTCCACTTCAAAGACAAGGAGACTGAGGCACAGGGAGGTTAAATTATGTGCTTTTGGCTTTAAAATCAGGACTTACGACTACTGGTCTAGGGTACGTCCCTTTATACTATACTTACCTATTCCAAACTCTCATTTTGCCCTTGCGAAAACTGGATCAAGGCTAAGCAGTGTGTCTCAAATCACGTGGTGAGGCAAGAGCCATATCCCTCCGGACCTGCAACCCAGCACGGGCTCCCTAGCTCCTCCCTCGCTCTGCCCAAACCCCAGCAGGGACGGCCTCGCTGATGAACGTGGCTGATCAAACTCTTGTTGGAATCTCCGCTCAGCATCCTGAAAGCCACAGGTGAAAACTGAAATGCTTTGCAGGTGATTCTGATACCGGCCAAGAGCAAGACCAGCCCCTGGCGGGCCTGACCTTGAGGCTGAAAAAAGAGGTGGGGAGAGGAGGAGGCACCACTTGGAAACCTCAGGCCGACTCCCTGCATAGTCTCGGGTTGGCTCTGGCCCACATTCTCACTCCCTCAGGACTCTGGGGGTGGAGGGAGCCGCTCCAGCAAGGCTGTTTCACACCTGCCTTCTGACCTCCGGCCAGACTCTCTCCTTACTGCAGGAAGTAGGGAAGCCGCGGTGGGAGCTACGGGTTTTATAACACTCCCCTGCCGGGACTGAGACCTGCTTCCCAAGCAGCTCTTATGATTTGAGCCCTGGTGCTCAACACCTAGGTGCAGTGAGCATGTCTTATTTCCTGGTCTCAATTCCTACTTCTGGCAGTTTTAATGAAGATCTGATCATTCTCTGTGGGCTGAATCTTGGCACAGGAGCTTCCTGGAAATATAAAAATGTCACCTGGGCTTGCTTGCACTTAGCTAACCTTTGCCGGAGCAACTTAGTTTGGAAGAAACCAGGAGAGCCTCCTAGTCCAAATATTTCAAACCATTTAATTCTCAAACTCGCACAAACTGTGATGGCTCTTTTGCAGTTGATTAAATTTTCTAGGACCACAATTCCTGGAGCTAGTATTGCTTTATAAAACCTGCTTAAAAGTGAGTGTTCATCTAGACTCCAAATTTAGCATTTTGCATTTTCCTTGCATTCTGCGCTTGCCAGGAAATACTGGAAGCTTTCCTTGTTGGGTAGACAAGTGGAGTTTTTAGATTACATTGTATGATTTTCTCTGCCTTTCTTGTGTAAAGGGAAAACAGCTTTTGCTGCATGCAAGGACACGCTGTGGAGGAAGGCATGGCGGGAAGGCAAACACGCAATCCGTAAAGGTGAGTAAAGGAAGATTTCAAGGGTAAGAGAAGATGAGCAGAAGGTCAATTTTTTCCTTCCCATTTGTAGTATTTGCCCTTAGGGCACCAAAGGGGCCTTAGGTGGAAGCAGCTCAGAGATGATAAACCTAGCAAACTTACTGGGTTCATTGACTTAGAAAATGGGCTTTTTGGATGGACACTCTTGGCCTCTTTGGGGGTCATTGCCCAGGGTGGCCAGTTGGGTGCCAGAAAGTTATGTACAGAAAAACGTGTTTGAAATCCAAGGAATATTGAAAAAAAAAAGGTTTAAATCTTCATGGAAATTTCTAGAAGAGGTACAGAAGGAATGATTACATTGTTTGACATAGCAAAGCACCCTCAATTTTTCCTCAGTGATTTATCCACCACAACCTCACCCTCAAGGCAGGGTGACCAGGTTAGCTACTGTTCAATTTGGGACACTTGTGAAAGTGAAATGGGTTCTGTGAATGATGACACTGGAGTAATGGGCTTAGAGCAGGCCTGTCCTCAGCAAACTGGGATGAATTGTCATCCATGGCTCGTCCCACAGCTCCATCTTCCATTTCTCTCCAATTCTGCCATCCTCTGGGTCATCTACCTTCACTGTCCCTCCCAGCTAACTAATCTGTGGAATTTATTTTGTTTCCCAAGAGGAGCCAGAGTGTAAATCACTGCTCTGCCCGTTACTGGGATCAGCACAGCAAAAACCTGGTGACTGTTGGTCGCATCTCTTGCCCCCATCCCTCTCTTTTATTTATATTTTAAAGGAAAGCCTTTTGGTCTAGGAGTGACACTCCAGGAGTGGAAGCACAGAGAGCACCCAGATCTTGTCTTCTAAGTACTGTTCTCCAATAAAATGAATAAGGCTTCCTTGGAGAAATGGCTGATTCTGGGGGTAGAGTGGGGAAAATATAAAATTAACTTGGAGAATCTTGTAGTGGCAGGAGGTAGAGAAGTGCTCAAAAAGCAAAAGGATGGAGGCTTGTCAAAGGGACATAAACACCAACCTGAAAGAGCTCTGGATGGCCAAAGCTAGAACAACTTGAGTAATTAAAAAATGCATAGAGTATTGAATTGCAACCCAAAGTATGAGAAACTATGCATGAATGCATACTGCTAGACATAATTGGACAAATCAATCAATCAATCGGTGGAGGAGATAAATCTTCCTTACAGAAGAATACCACATAGTATATGTGGTATTTCTATCCCCTGGGAAATGGAACTTAATCTTCTTACTCCCTTGCACCCCCCAATCAAGTGTGGGCTGGACGTACTGACTCATTTTCAATGCATAGAATATAGAAAGGGAAAAATAGTAACTTTGTCATAGAGAAAACTTAACCAAAATGATCAAGGTGGGGGTGCCTGGGTGGCTCAGTGGGTTAAAGCCTCTGCCTTCAGCTCAGGTCATGATCCCAGGATCCTGGGATGGAGCCCTGCATCAGGCTCTCTGCTCAGCAGGGAGCCTGCTTCCCTTCCTCTCTCTCTCTGCCTGCCTCTCTGCCTACTGGTGATCTCTGTCTGTCAAATAAATAAATAAAATCTTAAAAAAAATGATCAAGGTGAAAACCCCTGGTGATGTCATATTGCCATCATATACCCCCTATTTGATGACAAAGGGACTTCATTTCTGTAGATTCCCCAAGCCCCATAACCCATGCCTAACTAGGATTAAAACATCCAAGGAAAGCCCCATAACCCATGCCTAACTAGGATTAAAACATCCAAGGATCCCATATTGGGGTATATTCTAAAAATTACCTGACCAGTATTCTTCAAAACTGCTGAGGTCATGAAAAATGTGGAGTAACTGAGAAATGGGCAGAGTGAATAGGCATTCAAGGACTTCTCAGAGCAGCCACAAATTCAGTCTTTACAAAGGTAACACTTACTCTTCCCCCCACATCCCTTTTGTTTCAATGTGCTACAACTACTTGATGTTCTTTTTCTTTTTTTAAGATTTTATTTTTAAGTAATCTCTACACCCAACGTTGGGCTCAAATGTACAACCCCGAGATCAAGAGTCACGTGCTCTACCAATGGAGCCAACCAGATGCCCCAGCTACTTGATGTTCTTGATAAGGGAGGGCCAAGGCTCAATACTTTTCACCCATTAGTATTTCCCAAAGTAGGATTTGTATACCATTGTTGGTATGAGTGATGTTGTTGGCATATGTAGAAATACTTTTATTTTGATATATATAGATTTTAATGTATATTAGAAAATGATATCATTAAACCTAGGATTTCATGAAAATTTTTATTAACACAAGTTTTGTTAAAACCGTGGATCCGTTTAAAGTCAATATAAAGAAAAATATCATATATGATATTATATGGTAATACAATGGAACCTGAAGTTTGGGAGACACTGTACGCTAAGAGTGTAATTAAAAAAAAAACAACACCTTTTTATTATGGTGAATTTCCCAACAAACCAGAAGTACCCAAAAGGTACCTATCATTCAGCTTCAACTACAGTAGAGCAGGTTGCTTAGATCTTCTCTCTGGTCCACCACAATCCACTCCAGCTTAGTGAACCAGAAGAACCCATAGGGATTCAGTGCCCAAAGTCCCTGATTCAAAACAAGGGGCTTTGATACCCACCAAGGAATTTGAACTTCACTTTATCATTTGGAAATGGGATGTCAGTGAGATTCTCTGAATAGAGATGTAGTGCTACAGGAGGGTTACCTTTCAGTGTAGGAAGGATTGATTTAGCAGGTAATGAAGTAGTATCCTAAGGTGCAATGGCTGGGATGGTTTTTATAAATCTGGGGTCTATATAATTTTAATAGCACTGATTATTAAGGACTGTATCTTTTTAGTTGTATTGAGAGATAATTGACATGCATCACGATGTAAGTTTAAGGCATACAGTGTGAAGGCTGATTTCCATATATTGTGACACGATTATTGCAATAGCTTGAGTTGATATCCATCATCTCCTATAGGTACAATACAAAGAAAGGAAGAAGAAAATTGAAAGAATTCATTCTCCTCTTGATGAGAACTCTCAGGATTTACTCTAACATCTTCCCATGTGCCATACGTCGGTGACAGCTGTAGACATTGTGTTGTACGTTCCCTCCCTAGTGCTTATTTATCTTATAAAACTGGAAGTCTGTCCCTTTTGACCACCTCCCTCCAGTTCTCCTCCCTGCCATGCTCCCCCTCCGGTAACCACAGGCTGATTTCATTTTCCATGAGTTTGGTCTTATTTTTTTTAGATTCCACATGTAAGTGAGATCATACAGTATCTGTCTCTCTCTGTCTGACTGATTTCATTTAGCATAATGCCTTCAGGGTGCATCCATGTTGTTGCAGATGATGGGGTTCCCTCATTTTTTGTAGCTGAATAATATCCTCTAGTACACATACACCACAACTTCTTTATCCCTTCACCTATCGATGGACACTTAGGTTATTTCCATGTCTTAACTATTGTAAATTATGCCGCTATGGACATGGGGAGGCAGATAGCTTTCGAGTTTGTGTTTTAATTTGCTTTGGAAATATTTCCAGGAGTGGAATCGCTGGGTTATATGATAGTTCTATTTTTAATTTACGGAGGAGCCTCCGTGGTGGAAATTTACAATCCTACAACGGTGCACAAGTGTTCCCTTTTCTCTTGCAAACATGCCAGCATATGTTAACTCTTGGAGGCCATTCATTGTTGTCATGTAGCCAGGGCTCCAATGAGATCTTAGCCCGGGAGATGTTCACGTCCTCTCTATTATGGCAGACACGCTGGAACGAACCGTGGGTGTGGTCCTGCCGCCTCAAGCCTGGGAGCCGGCAGCTCCATAATTTGCTACTTTCTAGCTGTAATGGGGAAGTCTTCTTAGTGCTGAGCTTTTCTTTTGTTTAAGCATGGTGTTTTCTATACAGATCTAATAAGATAATGATGGCTGTAGTTATGACACCAGTCCAGAAACATCTGCTCACTTCAGATAACTGTTTTGGTTATTGGGCATTCCTTTACAATGGCTTACCCCACCCGGTCCTCCCCTCCACCCCTAACTCTCCGCCCCAAGTGAATAAATAACAGCAGTTTGAAACTTAAGCCTGCAAGCCTCTTGCTCCAAGAGAATCAGCAGGTTATTCTCTGTTGGTTCCTGTGATGATGTGGAAATAAATCTTGATCGAGGGAGGGGATGCTTTTGGTGAAGTTCCTTCCTTTGGCTGGCAGAAGGAAGAAAGGACTGAAATGTACAGCTGTAATTCCCCTGGCCTGCTTCTTGCAGAGGAGCAGTGGGATCTTGTTGGAAATAGTCACGCCTTTGGAAAGAGAGAATTTCTTCAACCAGAGGACATAAAACAGTAATGAGAATAAGCGTTCGGTAAATTCAGGAAATCAGCTTCAGCTTGGGAATCCCAAAAGGGAGGATGTTTGGTGAGGTAGGGAGCAATTTTCCAGGGCTGACCCTTGGTGAAAGGAAACTTCTGATTTTAAGTTTTTAAAGCTCCAAAGGACTAATTCAGAGTGGAGAAGGGAAAATGATTTCCACGGGGATGTCTGCCAAGACATTTGCATACCGTAAACCAATCGCTTGTTGACCGGTGGGGTTTGAAATTTCGGGCCTGCACACTTTTTTCATTTCCACCACCGAATACAATTATTCCCTAAATCCACTCCTATGGAATGTGATGAAATCAATATAGGCCAGTTTGAACTTCCTAGATGAGACCTTCCTAATATTTTAGAGGAGGAGACCCTATAGTTAACAAGTAACAAAAAACATTTTATTTTTCACCACATTGAAAATAGCACAGCAAGGCCTTGCCAAGGTCTCCACCCAGTAAAGAGCTCTCCTTCCCGGTTATGTTCTGGTGCCTTCAGGAGGCTCACATACAACACTTGGTTGGAAATTACTCTCAACATGAGCCACGTTGCTAGGATAACCAATTGGCCTGATTCATCAGAAATTGCCTTAATTTAAGGCTGACACATCAAGTGGGTTTTGCAGGTTCTAGAACCCATGGAGCTAAATGAAGTGGGACACAGAATGGGAATTTGACTCGATACCTCTGGAAAAGCATAACCGGAAAGGACTCTACCCTGGAGCAGATGCATTCCCATCTCTAGCACTCTTTTCAAACCCCTATCTGGGCTGCTCTCTCCGCGCACCTGCCAATCTCCCCATCACGACCTGACCTTTCAGAGACTCTCCATGAACTTCAGTTTAAGTAAAGTGAAGCCCTTTCATGTGGTCCACCACTCCCTTCCTCTACCCAGGCTGCCTCTTAACCTGGTTCCCATGGCTCCTGGCCTTGAACTTGACTCTCCAGGGCACCAAATGATTGGTGCTTCTGGGCACACAGCGTGACCTTAGGCTCAGGCCGTGCCTCCTGCAGCAGGCGCCCTTCTGTCGTCCCTTCCTTCCAAGTGTTAACACGTTAATTCCCCTTCAACCTTCAAGACAAAGCTGTCATTCTGCAGGAAGACCTCCCATGTCTGTTTGGCTAGCCTCTTCTTCTTTTTCTTTTTTTAATCTATTTATTTGACAGAGAGATCACAAGTAGGCAGAGAGGCAGGCAGAGAGAGAGGAGGAAGCAGGCTCCCCGCTGAGCAGAGACCCTGATGCGGGGCTCGATCCCAGGACCCTGGGATCATGACCTGAGCCGAAGGCAGAGGCTTTAACCCACTGAGCCGCCCAGGCGCCCCTATCCTCTTATTCTTTTATATGATCTTGGACCTCCTGGAGTGATTACTTTTACTGTTTTATAATGAAATTATCTGTTGATTGTCACCTCCCTTCATCTTCCACCTGCTAAAATTAGAAGGTAAGCTCTTTGAGGGCAGGAACCACACCTTATTCATATTTTTTATTCCAGGATCTTGACTATGGAAGTAATTTTTGATGGATTTTTGAAGCCAAGTTGGATCTTGTTCTCAAGCAGCTCAGGGTCTGGGGAGGAGATAAGGAGCAAGGAACAAGGACAACACAGGGTCATAGTGACATGTGGACAGGGGTGTTGGAACATAGAAACTGAGTCCCTCCTCAGTGGGGCTGACATTGATCTTGATATGCTGGCATATGGCCAGCTTTTAGGTGAGATTTTATTATTGCTACTATTGGATTATTTTGTTTTGCTTTGGTTTTATTTACCTTTCTCCTTTTTTGTTTTTAAAGATTTGGTTATTTATGGGGGAGGGGTAGAGGGAGAGAGAGAGAGAGAGAGAGAGAGAGAGAGAGAGATTCTTAAGCAGACTCTGTGCTGAGTGTGCTGAGCCTGATGTGGGGCTCGATCTCCTGACTCTGAGATCATGACCAAAGCCAAAATGAAGAGTTGGATGCTCAACCGACTGAGCCACCCAGGAGCCCTATCTTTTTTGTTTCTTATGCTTTATTCTTTCTAATTTCCTATGAGGCTTTGGAACAGAAAGCTTCACTTATTGAAGGCTTCAGTTTCTTCATGTGTGAAATGAGAGTGAGTTTGTAGCTGATAATGAAGTTCCTTCTAGACACAACTTTGACAACTTCGTGACTCCAAAGGCTGCAAAATGGAGAGACCCATGGATCCAGGAAGCCTATGGGAGGGGATATTAAAATGGGACTCTGTGTCTAGCTTAGCCAATGCCCAGAGCTGGTCATGATTTCATAGACGGCCTGCCGCTCACATGGGACGTGTGAGGGACTGTTAACATGATTCTGTTACCTTTCACTCATCTCCTACCTCAAGGTTATGGAAGATGCTGGAGGCTGTTCAGTGAGAGACTGGAGGGTATGGATTTCTGTGATGAGGATTGTTGCCTGTTCCTATTCCTCCCCTGTCCCTATTCCTTGCCCAGGGGCATGGGAGCATGAGTCACTGCGATGGCCTCGGTGTTGAGTAAATGTTCCCAGGAGCTTGGGAAACATAGGCTCTGGTGTTTGATGCCCTCCCGAGTAAAATATAGTGTGCTAATAGAAAATGTGTGGTCTGGTAAGGCCAACAGATCAGGAGACTCCTATCATTAAAAAGATAGGCTGTTCCTCATAGTTCGCAAGGGGGACGGGGTGTGCCACGCCATGGAGTTGGGTGCACACAGCAAAGAACCAGGAGAGTCAATGGGCAGAGGGACAAACCATGGGTAAGAGGCTTTATTCCGGTTTCTGCATGAAGGAATGGTAACGCAGAGTCAGCAGATTGGGAATTAGCCAGTAGGAATAGTTTTAGTGGGCTCTGGGCCTAGGGGCTGTCCCTACTTGGTTGGTACTGGACCCTGGAGTGATTAGGGCAGTGGTCTGGGGCCTGATAGAGGTGTGTGGGCTCTAGATGGGTTGGTTCGCATGTGACAGGTGCCCTCACAGGTGAATTGTTTACGATCTCTGGGAACTGGCTCATCCTAGCAGGTGCACCTGTCAAGGGTCAGGAAGTACTCAGATGTCCAAGCATCAGGCAACAGAAAATGAAAGGCAAGGGTAATACCCCTCCTGGGGAGTCTGAATTCAGCAGGCTGGGGCTGGATCCGCACCTGCTGGGGGGAGACAGAGATGTGTCGGGAATAGCTTCTGTTTGCACAAACACTGGGAAAAGGGGCAGGTTTTCTGTGGCCCAGCGTGGGGCCAATGCAAGGGACTTTTCTTGTAGGTAGTCCTCCCGGGAGAACCTCCTGCAGGGGCATGGGAACTGCACAGAGGGGTTGAGGGCTAGCAACCCCATGCCTGTGGATGTGTCACTGGGGGGGACAGCAGGAGGAGAAGCATTGCCCTTACTAAGGAGTGACCTTTAAGGAACCCATAAAGGGGCACCTGGGTAGCTCAGTCTGTTAAGCATCTGGTTTCTGCTCAGGTCACAGTCTGAGGGTCATGAGATCGAGCCCTGCGTTGGGCTCCATGCTCCGGGAGATGTGTGCTCAAGATTCTCTCCCCCTCTCCCTTTGCCCCTGTCTCTGCCCATGCACTTGATCGTGATTTCTCTCTCTCTCTCAATTAAATAAATAAAATCTTTTTAAAAAATAAAGAACCCACAAAAATCTATGAAAAAGAGTATGCAGAGCGCCAAATATAAAACCGTGCCTGTCCAATGTGACTGTTTTGTACCATTTCTTTTCTGGCTTCTTCCTGCGCCTGATAGCAGAGGAACAGCAGGGACCAGACTGGGGCGGAGGTAGATCGACAATGGGAGGCATCACCTCCTCCCGGATGGCCTCAGTGATTGTGCCATCCGGAAGGAGGTGGGGGGCAATGAGGAGGAAAGACAAGTTTCCCAGTGCTTAGGAGTGTGGATGCAATTTTAATCTGGACTGGTGTTGCCTGCTTATCGGTTACACGCTCTATTTTCTGAGCTGCTTGGGAAAGCTGCGGGGGCTCCCCGAGGTGCGTCATCTGGGGACAGACAAAGGGCTTGGTTATAGGACAGGTTTTCAGAGGCAATAGGGTGAGAGGATAAAGTGGTGCTTTGGTTGTATCCGAGTGTGTCAACTCATTTGACGCACCTGTCCTATGAGCAGAAAGAATGATGAAGGTCAGTTTGGCCAGTTTTTTCCCCCCCCAAGCTCCCTGTGCCGGGGAGCAGATCCCAGGACCTTGGGGAATGATAATTAAGTAGTCAGGACATCTGTCCTTAAAGCGTTAACAGTTTTTGCTTTTTTAAAAAAAGATATTTATTTATTTATTTATTTATTTATTTATTTATTTATTAGAGAGCGCACATGCATGAGTGGGGGGAGCAGCAGAAGGAGAGGGAGAAGCAGACGCCGGGCTGAGCAGCAGCGAGCCTGACGCGGGGCTCCGTCCCAGGACCTAGAGATCATGAGCTGAGCTGAAGGCAGACGCTTCACGGAATGAGCCACCCAGGCGCCCCGAAATGTTAATGCTTTAGTGGGAGAGAGAAACAGGCAGGTCCCTTGTAGATGCCTGCCTCTTACAGGTCTCCCTGTCACTGGTTTCTCCCCACCTCAGTCCCCCTTGTCCCGCCGGGAGGGTTAGAAGCTCAGAGGTGGTGACCTCCTGCTTGAAGACCCTGGCACCATCTGTAGTCCGAGAGCTGCTCGCTGGGGTCCGGGCACCCATGAGCAGGTGGCCTGAGTGAGGGCAAGAGATCCCAGCCGCGGTGTGAACGGTCCACTGTGATCTCGGTCAGTTACTCCACTGTCCGGCCTGGCTTCCCAATCTCTACACGGACCTGAACTCTGTACCTCGGGCTGGCTGTGAAATGGGATGACATGCGATGTTTGTTAGGCGTTGGCCAGAGTGCCTTCAGACCAGAAAGCTTCCCAAGGAGAACTACTGTCATTAGCCTCCGTGTCCCTCCCCTCCTCTCTGGCCATGTCCCTCGGTTATCTGAAACCCCCTGGATGAGTTTCCGATCGCTGCAGTCTTTAGACAATCTTTATGGCTAGGTGCTTCTACGGGAAAAGAAGTGTAGAATTTGTTTTTTTTTTTTTTTTTAAAGAAAGGAAGGAGTAGGGCATGACATCATTCTTAATAAAACAGAGTGAAGCAGTCCAGCTGGAAAGGCTGATGACTTTGCAGTAACTTCTTGTGTGTCAGCGTACCAGTGAGATTAGGTGTGCTGGACACGTTATATTTTGCAGAAGGGAGTGATTTAATTTGCCTTTGTATATGCTGTCCATGAAGCCAATTATACCTGGGATTTATAACAGCTGATCCATTTAGTGAAATGGGAAGGCACTTGAAAGAAATTAAAAAGCAAAAATGTGGTGGTCGTTCCTTCAGCAGGTGACTTCCACTGCCCCTTGCCGACCTAACGCAGGAAAACTGGTTTTCCCAGAGGGCAGTCTGATGCTCTGAAGGCTGTTGCCTTGTTTTCTAGTGTGATTAAGGAACATCTTGTCTCCAACAGAGTGTCTGGGTCTTTAGGACAAGGATTGTCTCCCTCTATTGTTTTTTTATTGTTGTTTTCCCTGTATTCTTTGGTAATTAGATCACTTCATAACTATTCATTTCCTTTGTCTTGTAAGTGACTCTTGAATCATCAAAAGTGGTTTAAAATAAGTCTGTGGTATTTTTAATGTTAATCTTTTCCCCACATAATTCTTTGAACATAACTATTTGAAAACTGGCCGTCTTTGTATTTATTAGCCAGAACAGTTCATTCTCAAATCCTTGCCCATACAACGGGGAGTTCCCTGCCTTCTTTTTATTGTTATGGCCCATAGGAGACCTGAGGAGTAAATGGGCTCTGTCCTCAGAAACATCTCGGCATTTGGAGTCACACAGATTCTGAAATTCAGAATTGGTTATTAATTTTAAGGTCTGATGTGGAAATATGTGCCCACTGAGAATTCTCTGGAGCTTGTTTATAGAAAATAAATATTAATTTTGTGAAATTGAATGCATTTGCATTTAATTTCCCCAAATCACCACTAGCTTGCCCAACAAAAAGCACCTAGCGGCAGATGCTTCTCGAGGAGCAACTTTGTTACTCCTCTCAGGGATGTTTTGTATTAGAAACGTGTGTGTGTTTGATAAATACCTATAAATTTGGGAGGTATGAGTTTACACCATCCATTGAAATGAGAGCTTTCTTATTTAAACATTATTCTTTCTGGTTCATTCATTATGTTGTCTGAGTAGGGGAGCGACTGGATGGGACAGCTGGTCAGGCATGCAGGAGATGAGCTGTCAAGCCAAGGCTGGGCTGACGAGGCGGTAAAGAGGAAACAAGCCACCTTCAGATTCAGACCATCTATTACGTACATGTCCCACAAGAGGAACAACAGTGTGCAGCTCCCTGGGGTCCTTATCCCTCACACGGGAAGGAGTGATACAGGCAAAGGGGACTCCCCACTGCCGAAGAGCCAATCCTAAATGGCAGCTGTGGGGTTTTCTTGTTTGCATTTCTGCTGTGGGGGAGGCATGGCGAGGACTCCGTACCTCGTCAGAACCTGGGAGGCGAGGCTGAGCTGTCTTGTGACAGCCTCCCAGGGGAGGCAGGGAGGTGAGCCGGCAGAGGCCTCACAGCGGCTCCCGCTGGGCCTCCCATGCACTTGCCTTCTGGGGGAAGCAGGAGACATTTTGAGATGACTCAGGTGATCGGTGCTCTTTGCCTGCATGGCCTAGGGGATACGTGGGAGGTTGCTGGGGCGCCATGGTGGAACTTGCCCCCACACCACCTTTTGGAAAACTGCCCCCTGCAGTGGGCATGTGAGAAGGACGGTAACAGGGTTTTTGGTTTCATTCTGAAGCTCTGGCTTGTCCTGCTTGCCCAGTTTTCTCAAAGGTGGTTGGAATCCATCGCGAGGTTTCCTGTGGCCAGATCTCAGTTACTGGCTAGTGGAGCGTCAGTCTCTGATGCTTGACCTCCAGAGGGCGCCCGATTTATTAAGCAAGTAGAGGACTTTCCGAATGTTTTGCTACAGATTTTGCTGTGCTCAGCTTTAGGTGGTAAGCACAGCCTGGTGGTGACCGGCTTAGATGCTGCAGCTGGAAGGTTCTGCCATTGACTTGCAGGGTGAGCTTGAGCACACTGTCTAGACTCTGTAGGTCTCCATTTTCTCATCTACAGAATGGGGACAATAGCACGAGAAGCTTGTACGAAGTAGTACGGGTGACATGCTTAGAATGGTGTCCTAGGCACGGTAAGCACCCAATAAAAGTAATCCCCAAATTATCGAGAATGTATTGTGGTGTTGTGCTCTTGCGAGCACTTGGGATAGGGGAGGAAGACAAGGAAAGAAAAGCCCTAAGGTTTGTTAATTTACCATGTAGCTGGATTAACTGAGCATGGACCAATGGTCATAAAGCAGCCAGTCAATGCACATTGACAATGGCTATCGAGTGGTCTTTGCAAAGGGCAGATCAATGGTCATAGGAGTCACCTTTTGGCTGGATTATATTTAATGATGTCTCTGAATTGGCCCGGTGCTGTGGCTACAGGTGGAGAGCAGCAGGTCCCCCAGTAAAGGCTTCCATCGAGGAGTGCGGCTCACAAAAATCTTTGTGCGTAATGGTCTTGGCCTGGGACCATCTACACACCCCTCTTTGCCTTTCGTTGTCCAGCCTGAGGGATGCCTGCACAACCTATTTGATCATTGTGACTGGTCATTTCACATCCTATGGGATGTTTGCGGAGGACATTAGACACAGGTGTGTAGGGATTGGGGGTGAAAGAGCCACCATTTTCCAATTAGGGCCTCTCGGTTCCCTGAAACCCAATCACATGGAGTGAACCAGACGCCCCTGTCTGGAGCTCTGTATTCAACCTAGGATCCAACTCTCAGTGGAAAATTAAAAACAAAGTCATTATTATATATTAGATTTATTAAAAATGCAACTATTACCAAGAGCCTGTGGGCATGTGTGGAAAATGCTGTAATTAAATTAAATTAAATTAAATCCAGCAGCTAGAAGTAACATTTTCCACTAAGGAGGAGGAGGAGAAAGAAAAAATAAGCCCATAAGAGAATTCCAGAGCAGAAAAGTGCAAGAAGTGGCCAGGATTCTTCCAGGAGAAGGAAGATGTTGTAACTGTTAGCGTTATTATTATTGCTGCCCTGAGATAATGGAAAAGTAATATGTAAATTTGGAACAAGATTGGAACTTTCCAGGCATTGGGAAATGATGTTTATTTGGAAGAAGGTGAATAACATTAAAGCCAGAAGGGGAATAGCTACTATTATAGAGAGAAAGTTTATTTGTGGTGATTATCTAGAGTAATTGTTCAAAGAGTGACTCTCGGATCAGTGGGAAAGTGATGCTCTTTCCATAGGCTGCCAAGGTCAGGGGAAAGCAAAGTTGCTGGCAGATTCAACTGTCATGCTTCATTTCGGGAAGAATTAGGGTAGTGTTAAGATGATAGGTGATGGGTAAGAATGGAGCTTTTGCTCTTTCTTTAAGAAAGCCCATGCTTCTTGTTTTCGTTTGCGTGCGTAGGAGAGAGCTGGTGGAGAGAAACAGGCTGAGGGTCAGCGGGTTGAACCTGAGACATATTTACATCTTGTTTCTCCTTTTTTGAGATTTGTTGCTACAAAGAGGTTGGATGGTCCTCCCCCAAAGGCCCCAAGGCATATTGCCATGTCCCTTAGGACTTAGAAGCCCAGGAAGGCTTTCCAGGGGCAGAAGGATCTCCCAGGTCCTTGCGTGGCTGGACCGGAAACTCGTGTGGCTGGATTTGCTGGCTTCTTCGGCAGCATCGACACTGGCCACAACCGTGCTGCTTTTTCTGAAACGAGGATGGTTCTGGGGTATTTTTAACAAGGGAAGTGGTCCAGGCAGCCTGGGGGGGGGGGAGGTCAGAGTACAGTCAGTACACGAAGGGATGGCAGCTCCCTGAAATGCAGAACCCAAGGAATCCCTGGGCAGCACAGCCGGAGTGACTGCTGGTCTTGAGGTCCGTGGGTTCGGGCTGTCTGGCTACCAGAGACGTTCCATTAGTTTTGCAGCAGAAACTGTTTTTGCCCCAAACCCGAGAAATTTGTTATCCTCCTGAATCCCACCAGGGATGTGTCTTTGCTGTCAGTCAGCTCATGCTGGGTTGGTCGAACTGACTGATCCGGTGAGAACATCAGCTTGGACTGATTTATTCCTTGGTCACATAATCTAACTCGTGTCCGTCAAAATGATGGAACCAGTGTCCTGATGGTAACTCCAGATTGTTACCAGGCCACTCAGGGGTTGTGATCGAAAGTTCTGAGGTCCAGAAAGGATCCTAATTCTCTCAACTTGGCATTTGTGGGGCATTCTGCATGAGGACCAGATTCACTCTGCTCAGGGGAGAAGCCCATGAGGACTTGTAATGCATTTTTGGATGTTCCTGATGGCGACCTCCTAAGCTGCAGTTCTGGGGCTCTTTGGGGACAGGGGAGATGGTGAATTCTGGCCTCTGGACAGGGAATCCTGTCTATAGTCAGTGAGGCTCTTTGGCTCTGTGGTAGGGTTGGCTTTGTCTCTGGCTGTGAATGAAAAGGTCCTCAGTTTGTATTAAAGGGGCTCACTTGTCCCCTGCGACCCTCTGTGGGAAGATTTGGAGGAATCGGGGGGGGGGGTCATTTAGCATAATGTAATTTAAAGGAACACTCTCTACTCCTTTTACATCTGGAGAGCTCAAGGGCCAAATGCTGGGCTTTGAGTCGATTTGTTTTTATTCGTGTGCAAGTGTTTCACTTGCTATTGGGGGCGGTGAGGTCGCTTGGCTGGTCACCCTGACCCGAGCCTTGGTCGCACAGTAAGTTTGTCGTTTGTTTCTTTAATCCTGGCAATGCGGCCGAACTCCTGTTGGAGTATAAAGGGAATCCTACTTATAGTCACTTTTATCTACCTGGGTCAGATCTGTAAAACTACTCAAAAAGCCAACAAGACATCAAACCTGCCACATGGCAAAGGGAGAAGAATTGGTTTTACTTAAAAAAAAAAAATCTTATTTAGCGGTGCCTGGATAGCTCAGTCGATAAGCGTCTGCCTTTGGCTCAGGTCATGATTCTAGGGTCCTGGGCTCGAGTCCCGCATCAGGCTCCTTGCTCAGCACGGAGCCTGCTTCTCCCTCTTACACTCCTCCTGCTTGTGTTCCTTCTCTTGCGGTCTCTCTCTCTCTCTCTGTCAATTAAATAAATAAATAAATAAAATCTTAAAAAGAAACCCAAACTTATTTATTGGGGGGGGGTGATGGGGAGAAGGAGAAGCAGACTCTCTGCTGATCAGGGAGCCTGATGCAGACCTCGATCCCAGAGCCCTGAGATCATGACCTGAGCCAAAGGCAGATGATTAACCGACTGAACCACCCAGGCACCCTGAATTGGTTTTACTTCTATGGCAATCCGTATCATTTGAGACTAGATAATTTCAAACGATGCTCAGAAATTTCTTTGTAGTACATCTCTATGTAGTTATGTTTCTCTCCACAAAAAGGGAGGAAAGAGAAGAAGATAATATCAGGAAAAAGAAATCACATTTCCTTAAAATAGTTTTCTACCTATATTCTAATGCCAGTACTAGGCACTCTGAGGAAGAATCCAAGTATGGCTTGGTGGCTTTGCGTGTTCGGATTGCTCCATGATTAACCGATTAACCGTTAATGGGATTGCTCTCCTGAAGTCAGATCGCCAGATGCAAACTGGGGAGACAGACATGGAAGTGTGGGGCAGAGACAGGGATGTTAGAGAATTCGGTGCTATTTGCAAGGATGTGTAGGATTTATGAAAGACACCATGAAGGCTTTGGAATGCATGTTTCCATGTCCACTGAGGCACATGTGGGTGAGTTCAGGGGATCTGTGAAAGCACAGTTTGATCACAGGGGCATCCAATTTCTGTAAATATTATGAACTAGTCCTCATCCCAAACCTGATTTATGCAGAATGGATTCAAGGGGTGGAAAACAGGGCTGATCTATGCAAGCGGGAGCTTAGTCTAAGATAATTATGTGTATGCCTTTCATAGTGGGTCTTTTGTCAACAGGTATGAACATAGCTTTGAACAAGACCTCTTGTTTTATTTCTTAGTTCTGTTAACAGGAGACAACATATGAGAGCATGCACTTGAATCAACAGATCTAGATTTGAATCCCAAATCTACTGCTTTCTTGGCTCTTAGGTCCTGAGCATATTGCTCAACTTTTTTTTTTTTTTTCCCCCCTCCAGCCTGTTTTCTTATCTTCAAACCGGGGATATAATGGTTCCTACCTGATATGGAGTTGCCAGGATTAAGTGATAGGATGATTTGAAAGCACTGTCAGTTTTTTCAAGTATAATCTGCTGTGGGAAATACACCCTTTTGTTTGTTGGTTTTTACTGGCTGGCATATCTACGTATATGTGGAGAGAAAGACACATCACTCTAACAAGACTTCATGAAGTGATGGTTCTCCTTCCCATCTGTGATACACCGATATTTACTGTCCTATGCTATTTCATATTTTTAAAATTTCTGGTCATGACCCATTAAATTAATGTTATAGTGCACCAGTGGGTCATGATCCACAGTTTGAAAAACACAGATCCAGGACTTAGCACGGTGACGGGCACATGGGCTTTGGCCTAGAAGGAACAAGCACTTGTACCTGGGAAGGGTTGATGTCATGCAATTGGCAATTGAGGCCCCATTCTGTGGTGAGAGGTAAGAAACTCAAATTTCTTAAAGCGAGTAGAATGAAGGTTGCGGATAAGATAAAACGCTAACTTCTTGGCCCGCTGCGTTCCTCCTTTGGAGACTTTTAGAATGAATCTGCCTCGGGGCTCATTCAGGTTGCTGACTCAAATCGGATCCTCGTGGTTGTAGGACTGAGGCCCCTGCTTCCTCACGGGCTGTTCCCTGTGCTCTTAGAGGCTGCTGGCATGCCTCCTCATGCTTCCCATGTGGCTCAGCCATGGGTCTTTCCATGTGGCTTAGTCCCCCTCACCTTTTAAAAAGTCTCCCTGACTTCTCCTTCTGCTACCTCTCAGCCGAGGACATCTCTCTGCTTTTAAGGGCTCATGGAATTAGATTGGGCACACCTGCATAATTCAGGATAACCTCTCTATCTTAAGGTCTGTAAGCTGAATTCTCTCTGCAAAGTCTATTGTATCATGGAATGTAACATATTCACGGGATCCAGGGAATAGGGCACAGACATCTTGGCGGGGGTGGGGGTGGGTGTTATTATTCAGCCTATCGCACTTGGTTTGGAAATTACCGTCTCTTTCAAGAAGAAATTTAAGATTCTTATATAAAAATTTAAGATTCATAAGGTTCAAGTTCCTCATTTTACAGACGAGGAAATGAAATAGGGGTTGGTGGGAGGGTCAGGGGTGCATCCCGTGTTTCTTGATTTCTGATCCTTCTTTGTGACTTGCCACAGATTATGTTCCTGGGGTGGTGGGTCTTTAGGAGGAAATAAATGAGAAGCCCTAGCCGTGGGCCAACCAGGATTTATATTTCCTCCCTCTCCCAGTCTGACTTCTAGGAAGCATTGCTAAGTTGGAATTCTGGTGGTAATTTAAGGGTTATTTTATACCATCGCAGCATGCCGGTCATTTCTGAAACTTTTTGGACAAGTCTCAGTTCTTAAAAACATCAGGGATATTTACCACATTTCTCATTCAGACATTTTAGATGAAAAAAGGAGAGTATTTTGTTTTTTCTTCTTCCTTGTATAGTGTAAATATTCTTGTATCTGAGGTTAATAATGCCCGACAGAAGGAGGAAAAAGTGGACATAAGAGGATGAGAGAGGATGAAAACAATCGTTTCCAGGGGGATCTTCAACGAAGCTCTCACTGTCATGTCTGTGCCGTGTCAGGCTGAGATGAACATGCAAGACCAACAGTGGTTCATTCTTGTGGATGTCAGTGGGAGCTGGGAAGAGGACCTATTTTCTGCCTGTCTATCTATCTAGCCATCCATCCATCTATTATCTATCAATCATCTATCAATCATTTGTCTATTTGTCCATCCAACCATTAATTAATCTCTCGATCCCACTTCTTCAGTCCATACCTACAGAGGACCCGTTACATGCCCGGTGCCAGGCTAAGGGCTGGGATACACTGAGGGATCAGACATGGCCTCTGTCTTTTAGGAGCACAAAGTTTATTAGGCGAGACATACAGGAATAGCTACTGTCCCAGAATTGTGACTAAAACCCCAGTTGGAAAGTAAGGGGCTCCCAGACTCCTACTTTTTAGGAAGAGGTTGAGAGAGGGAAGCAAAGAGGCACCTCCCTCCAGGGCCCCCTAGGAGGTGGCAGAATGTGTTGGCCATCACTGCCACCCCATCCACACAGGAGGAGATGGTAGCAAGGGGGATGCTGTCAGCTTATAAAAGGGACTCAGAGACAGGGAATTTTTAGTCATTAGCCTTGTGAGGAGTACAGTGTTTATGGTCAAAGGAGATTGCTACCTCTCCAGAGCGAGAACAAGGGCACTTTTCCTTCCCTCCCATCAAATGAAGGGAGACCTCAGACAATCATTTGTAAAGCTGAGGTGTGTGTGTTGCAAGGCAGGGAGATTGGCCTCTCTGATCATCACACTTGTTGATCGAACCCTGAGTACCTGAGAAAGGGGGAAGCATTGGAGGGAGCCCACAGGGTGAGAAGGAGGCTGCTGCAGTGTCCTGGCCTACCGAGCACTGGCTCTGGGAGGGGGCCTGGGGTCTCTAGTGGGTTGAGTGTACTCGGTGGGAGCTGAGCCCTTTTGCTGAAACTCCACATAAGTGGGCTACCCAATGATGCGGGGACCCCATGGGCCAAAGCTTTTAGATGGACCTCTAATGATAGTATTTGGGAAGATAGGAGAGATGGAGCTAGAGTAGGGCCCCACATCAGGGGATCCATGTGCTATAGCCTCTGGTATCCTCCAGCCCATTTACTCATGAACCCCATAAAAGAGTACACTTTGGGCTCTTGGCTCACATGCCTCACCTTACTGGTCAGTCAGGGTCGGCCAGAGAGAGGACTGGTGACTCCAGTGAAATGAAGAAGTGTTTGCCTTTCACCAATACCCCCCATCTTCCTTCCCCAAAGGATCTGGGATCTGAGCCTGGAGGAGGTGTGGCCATAAAAGCATGTCTTCCTTCCCACTTTAGCCCGACTGAGTTGCCGGTCTGACTTGCAATGAGGGAGAGGGCAAGTTCTGAATCAGATATGAGCCCAGACTTGTTACAGGATGGGACTGAGTTTTAATGACTGCAAATAACTGGGGAGTTATGGGGCCTGCCCAAGGTGTGAAAGGATTTAAGATCAAGCAGGGAAGAAAGATTTGACAGAGTGCGGATAAAAACAGGGATTAAAAAAGTTTTGTTTATTTCCCACTGATTTGAAATTCCACTTCCTCAGTACACTGGTTACAAAATAAATGCAAAACAGAGTGACTGGTAGCAGATGCAAGTATTTTTCTTTCCTTGCACAATGTTTTGTTTTTCCTAGACTTAATGAAATTCTTTTGTTAGGTTTCTATTTACATATCACCAATTCAATCCCAACCATTTACCCCAGTTGTCAAAACCTCTCAGTATGCTGAAGTACATAAAGTATCCTTTCATATTTACCTTGTTGAAAACATCTTTTTTTAGAACCCCTTCTGACCAAGTATAAAATGGGAAAAGTATAAAAGTGGTTTAGAGATTTTAGGTGATAGTTGATTTAATTGATAGGAAGTTCATTGTACCTCCTTTAGTGTACTGGTGGACACTAAAAACCCTAATGAATTCTTAAGGGTTTATTAATAAAGGCATGATGTTTACAGTGAAGGAGGTGATGACTTATTCTCCTTTGTGAAGCCATATTAACATATTAACTCATTTAACCCACACTTTATGATGAAAAAAAGAAGACACAGGGAAGTTTAAGTTCTTGCCCAAGGTTGCACAGATGGTAACTTCTTAAAATACCTTTAAATCTTTGAATAACCATTAAGATAAAGAAGAATTAGTTTTTTTCTCTCTGACTCCAAGGACAAAGCTCGGACCAATGATTAGCAGCTACAGTGAGCAGACTTCAGCTAAAGATGCAGAAGTCCCCTGTAAAGACCAGCTTTTCAAAGACTGCTTGACTTGTCTTGAAAAGAACTAGTTCCTTGGCATCAGAAGTATTTAAGAAGGAGCCCGAGTACTAGCGCTAGGATTCAAACATCCGTCAAGGGGTTGTATTAGAGGACCATTAATGTTTAAAACTTCGAGATGCTAGGATTTTATTCATCAGGCAAAATGCTCCTGTTTTGAGAAGGATCCCTAAATTCCTTTGATTTTGGAATAGAAGGTCATCTGAAAAGGTCATTGTAGTCATTCCCTTGGAGGCAAGTACATCTCTGTCCAAACCAATGGAAACAGTTTAAAGTAGTTCTCTCCTCCCTACCCCCACTGCCTGTCTCTTTTGACAGTCTCCAAAGGGAAGCATTAGGCTTATGAACATTTAGGATTGAATGGACAATTAGAGATTGCTGAGTGTGACACTCTCTTTGCAGAGGAGGGGACTGGGAGCCCTCCAGTAACAGGACTCTCCCAAGGTCACCCTGCTGGTTTGTGGCAGGGTGGGAATGAACATCCAGCCCTCTAGATTTTGAGTTCAGTTTTCTTTGCAACATACTACACTGCCTTTCGCATTCCCTTTGGAAATGTCTTCCTTGCTTCTGATGTAAATTGTTCACTGTGCGCTGCAATTCCAGTTTCCTACCGTGTTTTCTGGGAACGGTGAGGGTTAGCCATTTTTCCTGGCGATAAAAGGTCTTTTGTCTTGAATAATGGAATGCTCTCTGTTAGCTGCGGGTCCTATTCTCCTGGGCTGGGCTGGGGCCATGTGCCCATTTCACAGCGTAGCTCATCTGAAATCAGCAAGAATTCGGAAGAATGAAGGGCAAAACTAGTAGTTACTGCTGTTTGCAGGTTTCTCAGATACTGGAGACCAGATATTGGAGACCAAGGATGAGGTCTGTTTCTCACATGCAGGGGGTGGGGTGGGAGGAGCTTGGTGCAGATGTCCCCTCTCCGGGGGGTCAGGCTGCTGACTGTTTCATCACTGACTGAGACATTGTTTCTAACTTGCAAAATCCTAGCGAGGTAGACAAGTCAGTGCTGGTCCAGAACTTGAAATAATAGCTTTGGGGAGAGTAATCCTCTCCCCACTGTTTCGTTCCTGAGTTTTCATGATTTACCTTGACATGCAGTTCCGCCTGAGCTGGGCTTTCTAAATAGACGTGCACCACCTCTGTGCCTCTTTGTATATAAATATCATTTTCTATACCCCTGCTTCCTCCCCTTCTCCGCTCTTCCCCATCCTATTAGAGCCCCATTCCCTGTGAGGAAGCCCAGGTGGCTATAACGCCATAGAACCACCAGGGGGCAGGAGAGGCTAAAGAATGAAAAGAAAAGCCCCCTGAAAACAAACCCCTTTGTTCACCTGGAGGCCAAATCATCAAATGATCTGCAAAACCTGGCAACTTTTAAGGACGCTAGAAGACTGTTATGCATCAAGCGGCCAGCTGGCTAGCTAGACCTTCCGCGGGAAAGCGCAGGGCTTTGGGGCTCGTGGTTTACAAGCTTTGTCTTTGGCAAACCAGTTAACCCTCCTAAAAGGTCTCGGTTTTCTCCTCTGTAAAAATGGGCCTGATATGGCCCATCACCAGGCTCACCGTGGCACTTAAAGAGCACGGAAAAGCACCTGCGCTGGCTTCCTTCCAGCTTCCTCAGCAGTTGGTCCTCGATGCCTGATGCCCCTCGTTCCTGAGAAGCCTTCCAGATTCCCCGACCCTGGTCTCATACAACTTCGTGTCTGTCTCCCTGATAGTCTTTCTCACGCTGCGTTCTAATTATTTATTTCTGAATCCATTTTCCTCCTTTGACCAGAGCTGTCCCAGGGCAGCTGACGTGGATCTCTCAAGGCACCGAGGGATTTTCAGCATCGATCTCTCTCTCTCGCCCTCCCCTCCCTGCCTTTCCTCATTCATTTAGGAGTTTATGGAGCCCAGCCTGCAGACGTGGATTTACAAATTAAATAAGGTTTTTAGTAAAATTACTAGCAATGAAAAGGTCTGCCTGAGAGCCACACGATTCATCATCGCTCCTACCAAACTAGGCAGATGTCAGCCGACGCTAAGGGGCAAGGGAAGATAGTCTCACCTAGCACGTGCTGGGAGTCCCACAGCTCCTAGCTGTAGACACGAAGACGACATTTAGGAAGACATATCAAGAACATGTGCAAGGAGGTTGGTTAGTCATTTAATTGGGGACGGGCAGGTGAAAGAGGTTTCAAAGTTATAGTGAAAGTCAGGAAGGGGCCAGAGAGGAGAGGAACGTGCTAACTGAAGTCTTGCTAAGGGCAGGATGGTGGAGCGGAGAGAGGTCAAGGGCTGGGCTTTGGGGTCAGGCGGGGCCAGCTTCTTCATTTACCTCTGTTGGAGGCCCGGCAACGTACTTCACCTTCCTAAGCTCTAGCTTCCTATTTGAAAAACAAAGGGTTTCTGTGAATATTAGAAGGAGACGGGTGGGGTCCATATCTGGCCCAGAAGACAGCCCCGGGAATAATCGTCCTTTTTTTGTGAGTTTCATTTCATCTTGTTCGAGTCCAATAACTTCCCACGGTAAGGATGAGTCTTGGAATAGGCGCCCGACGTCCCTGGAACGGCAGTGCGTTTCCCAGGGATGCACGCTTGAGAATGCAGCCCTGGGAGTCCTAGCCCCGGGCCTTCCTGTGCCTGAGAGTGAAGCCAGGAGATCAGTGGTGGGGGAGGGGAGTGGCCTGGTTGCCACCAGGATTGGGTCCTGTCTTCATGTTCTAATTTTTGTTAAAAATTCATGATGAATCTGCCATTCATTATGTTATCCGAGCAGACTAGCTCTTATTTAAAATTTGGTCTTGGGACGTGGCGGAGTCCCTTAAGCGGTGTCACTGGTTCAGCAGTGGTTAATCGGAACACGGGAGACAAAGGAAGCAACGATTTTCAGGTTTAAGCACAGATTTTAATCCCACTTCCCAGACAGAAATGCAACCAATAAGCCAGCCGCTAGCCGTAACCATCGTCGCGGGTGTGTCTGCAAGTCTCTCCTCTTCAGAATGATATTAACCCAGGAGCCCCTGAAGGTTAAATACAACTTCCAAGTTCTAGACTCTCCCTCCTCTGTGTGGCTCATAGGCCCTTGGCGGGGGCCGGGGGGGGGCTTTCCAGGCAGGGGAGGGGACGTGGGCCAGGTGCTGAAGTTTCCATGCCCATTCACACAAAGTGTTCGCTCCTCGTGTGGTTGTGGACCGTGCCAAGATGAGACCTTCCAGGAGGACACTTCCAGATGAAAGTTGTGGAGTCGTGGCAATGACAGGAGTTATTCTGGATTACTCTGAAGAAGCAGAGAAAACATCCTTGCCCCTCTCACTGGAGTTTTCCAACATATGGCGGAGTTGGGTGTTGCTTTCATCGTCAATAAAGAACCAGCTCTTCCTTGGCCAGAAGGTCTTGTCTGGGAGAGGCTGAAAGCCTTGTTCTCTTGGGAAAGACTGATTTAGCTGCCAGAATGAGGAATCCGGCTATGGTGGTGTCTCTTCGGGATGGTGTCTCTGGGGAGGAAGAAGAGAGAGAGAGAGAGAGAGAGAGAGAGAGATGGAGAAGGGAGGCCCAGACAGTAGCAAAGATAAGTTCCTATTTACTCCCTAGTCTTCAGTGTGGTGTGTTTTATCATCAGGTGATGTGTTTGTGCCAAGTGACAGGCGTATGACATCTCAAAAAACTGTGTAACAGAAGGCTTTGTAGTAATCTGAATAGAAGAAGGGGTACGGTCTTGAGATATGAAAAGAACCAGGACTGAAAAATCATTTGTGACTTCTTTTCAGCAAAATGACATTGCTGGGCACATTCCATTAATGTAACTGATTTCAAATTCATTGCTTTTTACTTTTATTTATATGTAACCATGTTTATTTTAGTTTAGAGTTACATACCAGGATTTATACACATTGGGTCAGTATTTGTATGTGGTTAGGTCATAATGAAAAGAATTTGTCAAAGATAGGGAACTCCAAATTTTTTTATTTTTTGTTTTAAAGATTTTATTTATTTATTTGGCAGATAGATCACAAGTAGGCAGAGAGGCAGACAGAGGGAGAGGGGGAAGCAGGCTCCCTGATGAGCAGAGAGCCCGACTCGGGGCTCGATCCCACAATCCTGAGATCATGACCTGAGCGGAAGGCAGAGGCTTTAACCCACTGAGCCACCCAGGCGCCCCTGCAAATTTGTTTTTAAGAGTTTATGCAACATTCGTGTTTCAGAAATACTGGATTAAAGAAGATTTAAGAATGCTTTTCTGTATCAGGGTTTAGGTATGGAAGGAGAGCTACCAGGAGCATGATGGAATAAGGAGTTTTTTGTTTTTTTTTTTCCAGGGACTTGACCTTCGCCTGTGGGAGCTGGTGAAGAAGTCCACGGAAGGCTGTGGTCTCCGTGCCTGGTCTGATGGCCAGCCTATAGCTCTGTAGACCTGGAATCTGGGGAAGACAGCTGGGCATGAAATAGCACAGGAGAAAAGGGCAAATGCAGCTCACAGGGAAAATCTAGAAGCCACGGCTGTCTCCTACCACTTCCAAACTTGAACACACGAGGGTGACCTATGGAAGAGAGCTGGAATCTTCACCCAGAACTGCGTATAGGACATGCGGATTCTGGAAGATCTGCGGATGGTCCACTGCCCCAGGTCAGCAAGATGAGCAGAGAGCTCAGCAACATCTGTGTTTGCTGCCCCCAACCTTCAGAACGTCCTGGCCACGAATTTACTTCTGCCCTCTGAACGCCAGGCAAATTGCCCTTGAAAGGTCACCCCTAACCTGCACCACAGAGAGGTGGGAATTCTGGGAATCTCAGTTCCCCGATAGCTAAGTTGATACAGTGCACAGCCATCACAACAATGAAGTTTCAGATATTCCTGGCATCAACGCATAAGCAGAAGCCACCACCTCGTGTATATTTAGTAAATTAGTATTATTCTTATTTTAAAATCATTTTTAGAATTGAGGTATAATTGATACACAACATTGTGTTGGTATCGGTTGGGTATTTGTATACATTACAAAACAATCGCAGCAAGTCTAGTTAATATTCATCACCATATAGAGTTGTAGGACTTTTCTTCTGATGATAAGAACTTTTAAGATCTGCTCTCTCAACAGATTTCATGCAGTGCCGTCTTACACTGTGCTCTACACTACATTCCCATGACTTACTTATTTTGTACCTGGAAGTTTGTGACTTTTGACCTTCCTCACCCATTTTGCCATCCCCCCAACCCCACCTCTGACAACCACCAATCTGTTCTCTGTATTTTTTTTAAATTTTTTTAAAAAGATTTTATTTATTTAGTTGACAGAGATCACAAGTAGGCAGAGAGGCAGACAAAGAGAGAAAGGGGGAAGCAGGCTCCCTGCCAAGTAGAGAGCCGGATGCGGGGCTCGATCCCAGGACCCTGGGATCATGACCTGAGCTGAAGGCAGAGGCTTTAACCCACTGAGCCACCCAGGCGCCCCTGTTCTCTGCATTTTTTAGCTTTCCCTCCAAGATTCCACAAATACTGAGACCATATTGTATTTCTGTTTCTCTATCCGACTTATCTCACTTAGTATAATGCTTTCAAGTCCCATCCATGCTGTCACAATGGCAATGCTTCATTCCTTTTGATGACTGAATAATATTCCATCGTGTGCATGTCTATTATCTAGTGACATGTCTGCATATCTATATAGCGGTATATATAGATAGGTGTAGGTATTCATGCTGAGTACCTATCTGTTCACGTATCTGCTGGCCATCTGTATGTCTTCTTTGGAAAAAAATGTCCATTCGGATCCTCTGCCCACTTTAAAATCAAAACATTTTTTTTTTTTGCTGTTGAATTGTATGAGTTCTTTATATAGTCTTTATATATTTTGGATATTAACCCCTTATCAAGTACATGACTTGCCAGTATTTCCTCCCGTTGCCTTTCATTCATTTCATAGGTTGCCTTTCGATATTGTTGTTGGTTTCCTTTGCTCTGTAGAAGCTTTTCAGTTTGCTGTGGTCCCACTTGCTTATTTTTTCTTTTGTGAGCTTTACTTTTGGTGTCAAATCCAAAAAATCATAACCAAGACCGATGTAAAGGAGCCTCCTGTCTGTGTTTTCTTCTAGAAGTTTCAGTGAATTATTATTGAATGAATACATGATTTAAACTATAATATTGAGCTTTAGCCTGTAACATTTTGGTGATCTCAGCTTGGCAGTTTAACACAGGGTTTGGAACAAGGTTGGTGTTTAGTGAGTATTTATTGGGTGAGTTACTGAATGGTAGGGTAGGAGGGACAAAGGACTGCCAACCAGGAAGCTTTGGGGTGGTCGCTCTTCTGTTACTAGTTAGCTGTGGGGGGACAGGGTTAATCCCTTCAGATCTGTGACATCCGTTTGATGTCAGGGGGTCAGATAAAATAATCCATGAGTAAGTTTTTTGCTTAGAAATCTTGCGTTCTAGGAGTTGATCAGATTGCCTTCCAAACCAGGTCCCTGAGAATCCCAGAGTGTGAGTGATCATTATGAAAAGCAGTGGTGGCTGAGGTCCCAGGGCTGAGAGTCCTGGGATCCAGCAGGTTACCCAAGGACCGGCTTGGAGGATGGTTGAAGGAAGAGGAAAGACAGGTGCAAAAAGGGGGGGTCACAAGAGCGCCTCTGGCCAACTTCACCTGCTTGCACATCGTGCCTCATGCTGGCTCTGACTCAGTTTGAGTCGGGTTTCTCAGTCACGTCAGTTTTTCTGCCGAGCAAATCCTCCTCCCCGGCAAGGTTCTTTGTGGCACAGCGAGAGGCAGTGTCGTCTTAGATCCCAAGGCTCTCTGGGACACAGACTCGTGCCTTGAAGAGACTTCGCTCTCTCTCCTTAAAACCATGATTTCTTAAAACCATCTCAATCCTGCCAGGTCCCCTTGTATACATGCCTTTTGTACGGAGCTTGGCCACTGCCTGCAATTTTGAGGATTTGGTGAAAACGGGGTGGGAAGTCCTTTGTTAAAATTTCTGGTTCCCTTTCCTGAAGCAGCTGTTCTTTTCTTTCTAAAGGTGTAAGTTGTCATTTGCAGTCTTTGAGCACCAGACAAGAAGAATTTCTAGCTTTGGCCATGGTAAATGGCAACAACCATGCGCCCTCAATTCTGTGTCAGAGGAAACAATCATTTTCCATGCACATCTCACCCTCGTTGCATCCCAAGACCTTAGAGCTTTGAGGTCCAATTCACACTCAGTCTTATCGTTCCCCTAGAGCTTAGGTCAACCCTCAACTGTTTAGCGAGTAGCTATTGTGCTGTTGGGTTAAGACTGTGCTGGGGGAATCCTGAAGTGTAACCAGCCGTAAGACTTTTCAATAATGAATCATCTTTTTGGAACCAGAACAAACACATGAACAGTGAGGAAACCAAGGTCCGTGACAGGTGGCTTATAATCCCGGCAGGGCTGTAGGAAAGAGCTTTACCAATCTATGCGATTCGCCGAGAAATTTTCTTGTGGGTGTTGAGCGCAAAATTGGGCTTTTCGCATTTGTCAGAAAAGAGGACTAGCATCTGGGCATGGGAGTGCTGGGTGTGGGGGCTGTGGGGAGCGAATGGTGGTGGAAACGGCCCCCAGTAGACTGGAGCGAGTGAAGTAAAGAAAAAGTCGCAGGAATGCTGGGCCGCTGGCTAGTAGGACCTCTGTATGTTTTCAAACTCATCTCCCCTTGATACTTCGAGACCCTCCCAAAGCAAGATGCTGGACTGGAGTGTAAGAACTCCCCAGCACAATCTCAGTCTTTGGGATACGAGTCTCTGTTCTTGGAAAATATTTTTAAAGAATTATGGTCTGAGGGACGCCCGGGTGGCTCAGTTGGTTAAGCGGCTGCCTTCAGCTCAGGCCATGATCCCAGCGTCCTGGGATCGAGTTCCACATCGGGCTCCTTGCTCGGCAGGGAGCCTGCTCCTCCCTCTGCCTCTGCCTGCCTCTCTGTCTGCCTGTGCTCGCTCTCTCTCTAACTAATAAATAAATAAAATCTTTAAAAAAAAAAAAAAAGAATTACGGTCTGAGATAACCAGTTTGGATTCCTGGGCCTAGGGCCACATTCCTAGAGCCTTTCCTATTGTAACGGTGCAGACTCTCTCTTCTTGCTTCTTTCCCTTCTAGCATTTCAGCTTCTGTCGGTTGTGACTCTGAAAGGACTTTGCAGGTGGCAGGACTAAAAAAATTAAAATAAATAGATAAATAAATAAATAAATACCCCCCCCCCCCCATAAAATACCTCTTTAGTTTTTGCCTTTCCATCATCTCGGATAGCTTTCCAAAACATGAAACACGTACATAAAGACAAACTATACCCCATATGCCAAGCGGGCCAGCGGGGAGATGAGCCTATGGATCATTAATCGAGGCTCGGCGGAGGAATTAAGTAGTTTGATTTGTCGCTCCGGGCCTGGTGAAACAGGTAGGATTTCATTTCAGTCCTTCGTGGGCTTCAGGCTGCCATTATCTGGGCTCTGAAGTGGTTCTGCCCTCTGTGATGTAACGGGATCCCCGGTGCCGGGCCCGAGGAGGCAGTTTCTTACAGTCCCTTGTGCCCGCACTAGTCACTGGTGTTTTGCCAGCCCGTGAACCCGACCCACTGCCCCTCCGGTTTCCAGCAATTCTCCCTGAGGTCCAGATTTCCTGCACCGGAGACTCTGAGAGATGGAGATGGCAGTGCGTTCCGCTGAGGCTGCTTCAAGTGCTGTGAGTTTCAGCTGGCCGATGTCACCCCGACTTCAGAGTGACCGCACTGACCCCTTCCTTTTTTTTTTTTTCTTTGTTTGGAGGGTATTGTTTCTCCACACCGACTTATTTGGGGATTATTTGGCTCTTTAATTTCAGTTGAGAACGGTAGCCCTACACTCTTCTCCCGGTTGATTATTGAGGGAAATCAGTATTGCATTCATCAGAATCACAGACTGTCTGCACTCCAAGGGTTTTCCAGAAGTTCTAAAACCTGAACTCGCTCTGTCCAATCTTTTTCCATGGCCAGCTGTGAGAACCAGTTTTTTGTTTCCTTAATTTTTTTTTTTTTTTACTACAGAGAGCACGAGTTGGGGGGGGAAGGGCAGGGGGTGGTAGGGAGAGAGAATCCCCAGCATGTTCCATCATGCTCAGTGCACAGCTGGTTGCGGGCTGATGTCATGACCCAGAGAGAATGACCTGAGCGGGACCCTTCACCAACTGAACCACCTGGGCACCCCGGGGAGGTATTTATTGAAGATTTTCGGAAAGAGAGAATTAGGCTTTCACACCTCACCTTACCTCTGAGTAAAACCACGCTACCAGAAAGCCGTGGGCTTGGGATGTGTTCTGTCCCCTTGCAATAGAAGCTCGCACTGAATTTCACCCTGAGGTTGTCTCCAGACTCTGCTGACAGGTGATACGGGCACAGCTGTGTGAAACACGTTATATTTATTGTAAGGAACTTTTTGAAAACATTCTCTTACATCATACAGTGCCTGTTTTATCAGGATAATGACAACGGTACCAACAAGTATAGAGCTTCTCTCATGTGTCAGCATTAGGGAGAATGTGCTTCTCCTGAGCGGTGGTTTCCCAGCAGAAACAATTCCGTAGTAGACAGGAATACAATCTCATCGGACTGGTCCCTGATGACTTGAAATTATTTCGTAGTTCGTGCACGTGACTTTGCTCTCAAAGTGACTGTGGCGTGTCCGGGAACTTAGGCTCGTGGCACATGATTCCACAATCCATCATCAAAAACCTTTCGGCTGGTTTCAAATCACAGCCTCAACCTTCTGCATCTGACCCATACATGCTCACTTGTCGTACAGTTTCTAAAAGAGTCTGGCGGAAGTAGATGGTATTTACTTGAAAATGTGAAAATGTCTCGCAACGTGGAGATTACGTTGGGTTTCTTGGGCTAGCCACCCAAATTATTTTTTTCTAGATCTCTTCACACTAGGTGGCAGAAGTGGCTCATAAAGGAGCTTAATGCCCTAGGCAAGGACTCCGATGGCCTCTGGGGGAGGTGTAGGGGGGCGCGGAGGGAGTTTTTACAGTGGACTCTGCCAGGTGAAGTCAGGGAGTGTGTGGCTTGGGAGAGGGATGGTCTGATTCTAAGCCTGTGGCCCCACACATGTTCTTTCTGTCCCTATTTTTGTGACAGAGAAAGAGAAAGAGACGGGGTGGGGGGGTTGGGGAGAGAGGAAGACAGAGAGAGAGAGAGAGAGAGAGAGAGAGAGGGAGGGAGGGAAGTAGAGAGAGTGAGAAGGAAGGAGGGAAGTGAGGGCAGGGAGAGAGGAAGGACACCTTCCTTTTTCCTTTTATGAAAGGAACTAGAATCTCATTTAACAAATAACAAGACAGATGAGAAGTCCTCAGCCTGCCTGCGTGTGGGGAGCTGCATAAGCCCATGGTCTCTGTCACAGCTGATGTCACTCTCCACCACCCTGAGAGGTGCCGGGCACTCCTGCTGGGAATTCTGCTCAAGTATGGCCTTTGGATCATTTCAGTTTATTCAGTCAATGTGGGGAGGCGGCTCGAGAAATGGACAGAGGGTTCCAGAGCCTCCTTCTTAGACTTGGCTTGGTCTTGGGCAAGTCACTCAATCTCCTTAATGCTAAGTTTCCTCATCAGTGAAATGGGGATAATAATAGTCCTTGTTTCATCGTGTGGTTTTGAGAATTAAAGGGAAATAACACCAGGGAAGTGTTTGGCACCCGGGAAGCATACAAGATATATTAGACGTCATTTTTTTTTTTTTCATCTTGGACAAGTCAAAGACTGTGAACTTCAGTTTCATGACCCACAAAATGATAGCTTTGAATATTATGACTTCCCAAGCTTTTTGTAGCCTCTGAAGTCAGAGACTTTGTGTACTGTGTGTGCAACGTTTCTGTCATTCCTAATGTCTCTATGGTTGTCCACACAATAGTTGTGTGTTTATTAAATGCCTTTTGAATTATAACTGAGTAGAAAGTATACACTTTTAATGTGATTGTATAGCTAAGTAGATGATTGAGGCATAAATAATACATTCTATTTTTTCCCTCTTGTTGAATCATTTAATCATTCCTTCTAGAGATTTTATTTATTTAGTTATCTGAGGGACTGAGAGAGAGAGCATGCACAAGTGGGGGTTGGGGGCAGCAGAGGGAGAGGGAGAAACAAGGTCCCCACTGAACAGGGAGCCTGATGTGGGACTCGATCCTAGGATCCTGGGATCACGACCTAAGCCAAAGGCAGAATCTTAACTGAGCCACTGAGGCACCCCTCATTTAATCATTACTTTTAAAATAATGCACATTTATGAACCAAATCCTTACTACATACAGGAACTGAGTGAGAAGCTGTGAGGGATAGAAAGCCAGGATAGAACACAAGTCTTGTCCTCAGAGACCTGAGCTCTGAGTGAGGAGGCAGATTCTCACAGAAGCACAGAACCACAAAACTGCAGTCTGCATGGGGTCCCCTTGGAGTACAGGGTGGACCTGCCGTTACAGCTGGGACTCGCAAGTAGTTTGGAGTAGCTGGTGCATGGAGAGTTTGTGGAGAGTGCTAGGAGATGGGGCTACCTGAAAACATTTCCTAGGTCTGCAGTGTGCCTAGGCTGTCGGAAAAGCCATGTGCGAAGCTTAAATGTGAGTGAAATGCTGCATCTTTAATCGTTGGAAATATAATACCGGTTTAGTTTAACAATTTGTTCTAAAAATTCCCTCTCATAGAAATGATAGTGGGAATAATTGTATTATATATTACAGTTTATAAAGCTTTGACATCAATGTATTGGTGAATCATAAGGACAGTTTCTTGCATTTAATAAGCCCAAATTATTTACCAGGTACTACATTTGGCCCCTGACATTGTTACCTCCCTTATTCCCAGTTGGAACCTTTTGTATCAGGAACCCAAGTTCACCACTAGGGGGTGCAAAGGTGAGGGAGAAATGGGTTTAAGCTCTGTGAGGTCAAAGAACTTTTCTATCCATCTATCCATTATAGCTCTAGCCTCTGGCCTTGTGCCTGGCACATAGCAGGAATTTAAGTGGTATTTGCTAAGTAACTAAATGAAATGACTTGTCCAGGCTGGTAAAACTAGCAAGTAGTGGAGTCGAGTACAAAAGTACTGGATTTTGACAATTTAGATAGGAAGTAATCATGGCTAGAGAAAATCTATTTTCTGTAATGTGGGAAGCAAATCCAGCTCTGTATATGTCTTTTTGGCCATAGACCCTTGCTGGAAAGGAATATACTCTCAATAGTCATTTGATTTCCATTCATCAAGGATGTTGACTCCTCGGTGAGACGCTCTTGAGTTGTTAAGATGTTAAGATGGCTGAGAAGGAAGCTCCAAAGGTAGAAATAAGCATATTGTGTTTCTAAGACATTTTCTCATTTTTAATCAAACAACCTCTAGTTAAAGACACTCTATTATTTTTTCAACTTCTGGTCTTGGGAGTCATTTTAATGGAGACAGGTCATCCAAAATTTGGGAAAATGTGTAAATCTAAAGGACATTTTTTGAGACTTTTCAGCTCACTCTCTTTAAGAATAATAATTTTTCTCCTTAATGAACTGGACTGAATAATTCAGCAAGTAGTTATTGACTGTTTACTAAATGCTAGGTCCTGTGTTGGGTGCTGGGGATACAAAGATGATAAAAGACACAACTCTTGCTTTCCGGGATGAAGTGGGAGATGGACTTGGAGACAGATCATTGTTGTACTTGCTGGGTGTGAGACCCTCAGTGGGGGAGCACACAAATGCTTATGGATATATAGGAAAGTTGGAAAAAGGGGCCCCAGAGAGCTTCCCGTCATTGGTGACTTGAGGCCAGGAGAGTGCTACAGACTGAATTTGTCCCCAGAGTTTGTATTTTGAAATCCTAATGTCTAATGTAATGGAATTAGGAAGTGGGAATTTGGTAAGGAGGGTAGGTTCTGGTAAGGGCAGAGCCCTCATAAATAGGATTAATGCCCTTCTAAAAGAGACCCCACAGGGCTCTCTTACCCCTTCCCCCACATGAGAATACACAGGAAGCCAGCAGTCTACAACCCAGGGGAGGGTCCTCATCAGAACTTGACCATGCTAGCACGCTGATCTTGGATTTCCCCACCTCCAGAACTATGAGAAATAAATTTCTGTCGCTTATAAACCACCCAATGGGACTGTCTTATAGCAGCCTGAACTGCTGGGAAGGTAAAGGAGAGGGGGACGGCCTTCTGGAAGGGGCAAAATCACAGGCTGAATATGAAGGGATGAGGAGTTTCCCACCCCACTGGCAGCAATTTCATATCTCTACCTCATCGCTTTGATGACCAGCAGCTCCCAGATTTTAGAACCAGATGTAGTACTGCATTATTATGGTTTGTTTACTATTTACCAGCTGGAAAAAGGCTGAATGGAATTGACCCAGATGGTTTTCAGGTGGAGAAGCTGAAGCTGAAGCTTTCCTCTTCTTCTCCCACTGATGTGGGCACCTTCCATGTTCTCCTCAGATGGAGCTCTGAGGTGCTGATTTCTCTCTGGCCATTTATCTAGAGTCTGTGATCTTATTCACTGCTTCTGCAACCTCTTCTTCTCTTTTATTCTCTCCTGGTTTCTATTCTGTTTTTAGTCCCATACTGCGATGATCCTGTTTTTCTTCTAAGAAATGTGGCACAAAGGTTAATGCAAGCCTAAGCACAAAGACTTTCTCGGGCAGAACTTTTGAGTATCCCCATCTACTATTAGAGATGGAAGGTCTTCTGGAGACCCAGAGACTTAGTAACACGTTCAGTAATCTGACCAACTCCATGCCCTTGCGTTCCGAATTCAGCTTAGTTTATCAGATGGGATCCATGACTGCCAACACACCACACCAATGTTAAGCCTCACAATGGCAGCATAACAGTGTGTCTCATGATTAGACATGAAGGGCAGGTAGCAGTCATTCAGAAACCCTGAAATGGCAAAGTTAGGGAATTGGGTTTTGAAAATGAGTCACCCAAACATTTTCTTTCCAAACATCTGCAGGTTGTTAGTCTGATTTATTTTGAATTAAAAAATCTTTTCGAGCTGGCTGACAGCTTATTTTAATTCCCAGCTGTTAAAATGTTTCAGCAATTGGAATTAGGGGCTGTGCCATGGCTTTTGATGTGGTGGGAACCGGTTCAGCACTCAGGTACACCTGGGGGACCTGCCCCTTCTCATCATGGTCCTTCAGTTTTATTCCTTCTGTTTAAGAGCTTGGTGCTTTGAGCTCTTTGTTTACGATCTATTTGCTTGGGTCTTATAGCACTGGTGGCCAAGGGAGTTTAGCTCATATTCCAGGATGTGGTGGCTTTTATCCAGCACCTAGCACTTTGTGGCTGTCTTAGATCCTTTCTGGAACAAGTTTGGGGAATAAACAAATACATAAATAGGATTATATTTAATTGATATTGCCTCCTCCTCTCCCAAAATATCCCAAAATAATTTTTCTCCTCAAAGCTGTGGTTCTTGTAAATGTTTTTAAGATTTCTCTGTAGATTGCTGGCTTGGTAAGGGCTTTTGACTTGTCCTTCACTTTTCTCTGGTTGTGGGTGAGCACCTCTTGTTTTTGCTGAGATTTTGGATAGGAAATCCGGCGACTCAGTCTCTTCTCTCCTGATCCCAGCCACCACAAATAGTAGCACCCCCGCCTCCATCTACTACTAGCAATGCCATCTGCCACCACCACCACCACCACCACCAAGGGGTCATTCCTTGGCATTCCTAACTCGCCTAGCCTAGGATCCTAGTATTCACATTACTTTTATTGTCTAACTTCCCCCAAAGAATTATCTGTATTAGTTATTTTCACCTCTTTGGCTCACCTTTATGCCTCATTTTTTTTTTTTTCACATCCATTGTGGCTCACTCTCACCACTCTGTTGAGGCTGGGCTGTCAAACATGATCCGTTGCTGTTTAATTGAGATTCAGTCCTCTTGTTACCTGACTTCGTCACTTGTTCCCTGATCTCTGTGCATCTGTGTTAAGAGAACTTTGAGACCAAAAATGGGAACGATAGAGTGGGACATTAAATGCTAGAATAAGGACGTAGGAGTTTATCCTATAGGCACTGGGGGACCCAATCCTGTTTTTAATCTGCATTCAACTAAGGAGTAAATAGATTAATCCAAAGATGAAGAAATGTTTGGAAGGTTGTCCCAGTAGTCTAGGTGGAGAGAAGTACTGAGGGTATAAATTAGAACAATGATAAAGAGAATTGAATGTCAAGCAAAGATTGGAGAGATATTGAAGACTCTACTAGAAGATAAGAGGGTTGATAAAATATGTGGAGGGAAAGTGGCAAGAGGGCCACGACTTCCCTTAATCTTGTCCCTCATCTTTGACCTTTGTGTTTTGACTTACAGTCTCTCTTTTTGTAATGTCCTTTCTTGGCCATCTATGTTCAGTTTCATGCTTCTTATCAGGACTCTTTAAAAATATTGTTTTTATGAACTCTTTTTTGATTGCCCCGGGTAGATATTACAGCTAATTTCTAAGGATTTTGTAGTACTCTTTCTATCGTCACTTTCTCTTTATCTTAGGACAATAATCTCTTCACTCTGGTTTTAGGTGGATGGCACGTTGTTAAGATGTGATGAAGACATAGGAATGAGGAAGATGGAAGAGACTGTTGATAAGGAAAGGATTTTGTGGCCAAGATGGAATTACAAACTTCATTTCATGGGTGGTGTGAATTTGGATTTCTATATGTTTTTACTCTTTTTATTGTAACTTGTGATAAAGTTGAAAGCTAGATTCTCAGGAACTCTCCTTAGAATGAATAGGAAGCACTTACCCTTTGGTAAATATGGCACACACTTCCCACATCTCTCAATGAACTGGAAGAGGGTGTTGATTCTTTTTCCTGGAAATTAAAAAATTTTTCTGCTTGCAATTTTAAGTTAAACAACTCCCTACTATTATCTCCTGACAATCTTTCTGAAGAATTTATCCTCCTGTGGCTGAGTGCAGCACAGTTGGTTTTCTAGATATATGCATTCAGACCCAACAAAACAATATTATTTCCCCAGTAGGCTTTAGGTTTTTCTTTTGCTAAAGAATGTCATGTTTAGATCCTTAAAAAAAAAAAGTAGTGTTGAGTGTTTGAGTAATATATTGAGGCAAATGAATATTTTCTGCTTCTACCCTTTTATTTTAAATGTGACTAAACTTTAAGACTCATTTTAGAAGGATAGGGTAATATTTCTAATTGGATTCTCCCAGAGGCATTTGAGTCGGGAATGAGTTACATGGGTGCTCTTTAAATGACACATTATGACACATCTGCACATTAAGAAGATGACTGGCTTTCTGTTTTTCCTCTGTCTCTCCATTAATACGTAAGCTCCTTTGCCTCTTTTCAGTGATGAGTATAATGCTTTGTCTCATCACTTTTTTTTAAACATTACAAAAAAGATTTCACATTTAGAATTTATGAAAGATGCAACTTTTTGTGCAAAATGCTAATTTCAAACTGTCTTCAAAGTTTCTATTCAGGAGTTCAGGCTGGGGCCCCATTTTCAATATCTACCACCGCCAGCCCATCTTTCCCAGGGGACTTAGATGCCATGGACTCTGGGTCACATGACCTAGCTGAACTTCATGCTCCCCCCTTTTCTAAAAAAAGATTTCATTTATTTATTTGATAGAAAGATCATAAGTAGGCAGAGAGGCAGGCAGAGAGAGGGGGGAAGCAGGCTCCCCGCTGAACAGAGAGCCTGATGCAGGGTTTGATGCAGGGCTTGATTCCCAGGACCCTGAGATCATGACCTGAGCCAAAGGCAGAGGCTTAAAGCACTGAGGCATCCAGGCACCCCTGAACTTCATCCTTCACTGCACGGTCAGTCTACAGTCTGCAATGGCTGTGCCCAAGAGGGAGCACGTTTAGATTTGTAAGTTTCTTCCATCCCATCTCTTCCAAAGAGAAATTACAGGGCATATATCCAGTTACAGTTACAGTACATAGGAAGTTGAGCTGAGTTACAGCTCAGTACATAGGATCCGAGAGGATTTTCTCAAGTTACCTGCCTTGTGAGCCTCTTATTCCTGGATTGTGACCATCTTGCTTACCTCAGGAAATCCTCAAATAGCCTTTAAAAAAAGTAGTCTAAAGAGTAAATTAAAAGGAAAAAGTATCTCACATGGTATTCAGGTATCAGTGAAAGATTTGGGCTTTAATAACCCTGAAATTCTATAGTTTAATAAAATATTCTTCTATAATATTATACTCTACATTAAAGTGACATATTAAAATACAGGAAAACTTCTTTCTTTGAGAGAATGTGCAGCTAAAGTTGTGAATTTACTTCTTATCTCCTCCTAGCCTTTTCTTTCCCCCTTTTGTGTGAAATGACTTGCCTTTATGATTTATCATGTTATTATTTTGGTGCATCAATATTACAATGATTATGGGTAACAAGGCTGGCTGTTGGCATTGTTCATTAACTCTTATAAAGGAAACCAAGACAAATCAAAATGTCAGAACCAGTTTAATGATGGGGTCCTGGTTGTAATTGTATGTACATCAAAGATAGAGGGAACTAGACACTATTTATTATGACACTGTATCAAGTGTGTTAAAAACCTACTGTCATTTCATTTTTTTCTCATTTTATTTCTATTTGACTCATGCAAGTTAAATGTTGTCATCATTTCAGTTTTACAGAGCAGAAAGCAGAGACTCATTGAGTAACCACACTGCCTGACAAGCCACCGAGGCAAAATATGCAACTCTGGCTTCCCTAATGTTGAAGTCTGTGCTTTTTTTTTTTTTTTTTTTAATCATACTGTACTGTTATGATGCTTACTTTAGTTTAGGAATAGCAACTGAATCAAAGTATGTTTTGTTCTGATTCTGCCAAGGGACAGACTTTTCTCTCAAGTAACTGGCAGTTGCTTGTAACTGGCTAGGCAGAGCTCATAGTTTCTAGGGTGGTCAGTACATAAGATTGGAGACTTGGACAAAATCAAGACAGAGTAGAAAGAGCTAAGTGAAGAGTTTCAGAGCCCTGGATGGACACTTGCCTCCTGGGACAGTTCTGATCTCACTGCTTTTCCATCACCTCTTTCTTTTCGAGACTTAACTCATCCCTGCTCTAACCCTTCCTACTGGTGGCTGTCCCATTCATAAGGGAGCAGATACCAGATGGGAGAAATTGCAGAAACAGTTGTTGGGTGATTATTCTTCTGAGTTATGTACTCAGGCCCTTGGTTGGAGGGCTCTGATCTGAAAGCTTGCTTCAAATCCACTGAGAATGTAGAGTGATTTAAGTGGTGAACTGGGGAGGGCTGGGGACTTTAAGTGGTGAGGACTAATTTGTTCTTTAAGTTTATCTAATGGTTTGCAAGGGTGGAAATATCTGCTAGGCAGATGTGATGGATTCTCCCAGGAAACTGACTTCACCAGAGAATTCTTTAGAAACTGTTTTCAGGAGCGAGACAAGTGGCATGAATCTATGGACAAAGGGAATCTGCCCGGTGTCTATGACTGGGTCAAAGACCCGAGGCATGCCTGTCGTGATACAACGTGGATGTTTGTTCAGGGGGCAAGGGCTCACGCTGAGTGATTTTCAAAGCTGTTCGAGGGCATTTATCAGGCTTTTAAACTCTAGATACTTTTTCCCACGGTGTGAAGGCTGAGAGAAGGGATCCTGGGCTCTCTTCCCCGGCCCCCAGGATGGGAATTCAGGGGGAAAAGGTCACCTATTCTTATGCTACAAAAGAAAACTTATTCATCAGTTTTCAAGAACCCTTCAGTGTCTACAAATAGGGGAATTGCTAAGAGCTTATCAGCAGTGCTGTCCCTCCCTCCCCAACCTAGTGCTGCCTTATTGGGGGGGGGGGTTGCCTTGTCCTCCTCCAGGTGAAAAAGGGAGTGTTCTGGACTTCTTTTAATAAAACACCTTCCAATTCCAGTAAAAACATGCGCTCCAAAGCCATCATCTTTTTTACTATTTACTAGGGGAATTAGAGAGAGAGAGAGAGAGAGAGAGAGGAGAAAAGAACAAACAGCTGAAATGGATTTACAGTCACTTCTCTGATTGCTTTTCTTGCTGAAGAATATTTCCCATCACAGGATTTTTCTTCTCCTCTGTGCTCTTGGTACACCCGAGATCTTCATATCTTTCTGAGTGCGATTAAAGATGACACAGGGTGGGAGAAAATAACCAGGAAGAAATTGCATTTTAAAGTTTTGTTCCATTGGTAGTACCAGCAATTAAAACTCATTGTGGTCCCCCCCCCCCCCACTGCCCAGATGATAGCAGCAATGCCATGAGGCCTCCCTGCCGTAAATTTCCAGTCCAGCTAGCTAAGATAACGCTCGGATGAATTAATGGGCCCTGCTGGACTTCGACTCCCTCTTCTCGCCTCACTGAGCTCAGTCTGGTCCCAGGCTTCAGTGGCTGCACGTGTGAGCACACCACTCCTGCCCTTGACCCAAAGCACACACTGAACTTGTGCACACAGGAACCATGCTGTTCCCCCAGGTTGGGATAGCAGAACAAAGCTAGCCGGGCACTCCTGGGGGTGTCAGTGGACCTAGCAACCGCAGGTGAAGAAGGGAGATGTCCCAGTGAGGGCATCTCCCTTCTTCACCCTGCATCTGCACATCCTTCTGGAGTTTGTGCTAGGGCTGAGATCTGGCCTCTCGGGGGAGGTGAAATATGGTTTCATATTGCAAGAGCTGAGGTTTGCTCATGGAAGCAGAGGTGCTGGAGACTAAGCCTATGGTGTGGACGATGCCAGCTGTTCTCCGTAATGAGCCTTGCAGACACATCCCAGGAGAAGAAGTTAGATTAGGGCAAGACAAGTGAATGAAATTGTTTAAAGGCTATAAGGAGATTAAAAAAAAAAGTAACTCCTCTTCATTTAGGGTTATGAGATCCTCTTTCCCGGGTGACTCTGTAGGCAGTGTGGGATTAGGTCTTCCAGCCTCGACCTGGAGATTTCATGTCAGAGGAGATGGGGAAGGAGGGGAGGGATCTGCGTAGGAGCTGGATCATGAGTCAACATTACTGCCTTTCAACTGAGTGTCTTGGGGCAAACTCTCCCACATAACTTCGAGTCACTCTGGCATCTGGGAGGCCTCCTGGATTTAGGGTCTGCCAGACAACAGGGTTGATTGCCCGAGAACAGTTGAAAATGGACCCATTTTTGAGGCTCACAGCTGTCCTGTCCTTCCTGGGCTTCTACTTGGGCCAAATACCATCTGGTAGGTGTGAGATGTGTCTATTACTATAGGCAGGAAGGACTGGGAAGCAGTGTTTTTATTTCTACCTGTGACTTCAATGTCAGCTGAATTTCTCTAACTTCTTGTTTCTTAAGAGAAGAAGTTTCTCATTTTTTGTAGAGCTGGCATAATCCAAAATAATGGAACCTATGGGGAAACAAAGCAACCACAACTCAAGATAATCCACTTGCATGAGAAGCTTTGGGTGGTGGTTTTGATTTCAAAACTAAGTGGTGGGATCTTTATGGGAACATGTGTCTTGGGAAGAGCCCCTGGTCTGGTCAGGCTGATGGAAGGTGAGATGTGTCCTTAACCCTTGCCTGAGGTCCATGACCCTCATCATCATTAGGTACAACATCTCAGGTTGGTGGGATTTGATGATACAACTTTTGAGAGCCCCTACATTATAGTAATTTCTAGATGGTTTAATAAAATTAAAAAGAGATAGAGAGAGAGATAAGGGAGACACAAAGATTCCTCCCCACCTGCCCTGAGTAATGAGCTTCTTGGATGCAAGACTACCTTATAAAGGTTTTTCTCTACATTGCTCACTTCCTGCCCCGTAGATCAGGGTGGGAGAGCTCCCGAATCATCTGGGTCACAGGTTGGCATTTCTTTTTTTTTTTTTTTTTAAGATTTTATTTATTTATTTGACAGAGAGAGATCACAAGTAGGCAGAGAGGCAGGCAGAGAGAGGAAGGGAAGCAGGCCCTCCGCCGAGCAGAGACCCCGATGCAGGGCTCGATCCCAGGACCCTGAGACCATGACCCGAGCCGAAGGCAGAGGCTTTAACCCACTGAGCCACCCAGGCGCCCCCAGGTTGGCATTTCTAATCTGAGCCCAGGCTCATTTCCTGCCATGTGTATGGGTTGTTGAGCAAACTGATAGACTACGTAAGGGTCCTGTCTGAATGATGAACTGCACATATCAGCTTGAGCAGACCATTACAAGAGCTGGCCTATGACTCCAGCCTCCCTGGATTTCCTCTCCCTTCTGCCCGTGGACACAACAGTCCAGGAGAAGGGCTAATGGGATACGAGGCAGAAACCTGTCTTGAGACCTTCCAACTGGTTTGCATTTCCTCATGGTGTAAGAGCCTTCTCTTGTAGGCTGGGAAGGCAGTGGGACCACCACATTTATGGATCTGTTTTCATTTTTCCAGATGCAAAGAGAGGAGCCATAACTACCTTGCATATGTTTTGCTAACGTCCCTTGGGCAAGAGGTAGGTATAACTCACACCAGATAACCTCTGTTTTTGCTCCCGAGTTGTCTCCTTTATCTGCAACATGGGGGTGTTGAGTGATGCCACAGGCAGCTGGAAGGGCTCATTTATTTGACCTAATTATTCCCAATGTAGACCTGACTCATCGGAATGGGCTCTTCTTCAAAGGAAATGAGAGCCAGATTGTCTCCTTGGCAACGATGGAAAACAAATGCTATCCACAGAATGGCTGTTAGATTGAAAAAGGCACAACTGGCTTTTGGGGCCAGCCGACATGTAACCACGTTACCGAGAATAGAGGACTAGAGAGAGAGCAGTGTCAACTTCTGACATGTTAGCTGTCTCAAAATGTTCTTAATAAAATTAACTCACCCTTGGATGCCGTGGACAAAAGTAACCACATACTCAGAAGCCAGGGAAAAATGGAAAACTTCGGTGGGGTGTTTTTATTAATAACTGACTTAATCCCTGTTGGTACAATGGGGGACTTTTCACATGGGAACCTTATTATTTCTTGGTCCTCTTAGAGGCTCTATTGAAGAATTGAAATTATCTTTTCTAAGGGATAGGGAGATGGAGAAGGGGAGTCGAAACGGCCCTCCTGGTACCATCAGGCACATCAGACACAGAGCAGGAACAGCTTGCCACATTCCCACTGTGAAGCCCGAGAGTAGTTGGCCTTGGCTCAATGATGCAGGACTGAATATTGAAGCTTCATCTCAGACAACTGCAAATTGTTCATACTGACACACAGGTGCCCTGAAAAGAATCATTTAAATGTTCCTTGGTCCCACCTTCCTGTTTTACAGTTGTGGTTAAGAATGTCACGACCCTAAGAAATTCGGGAAAGATGCACACTTGGCCGATGCCCATGACATAGTCTGGCTTTTGGCCTTCTGTTCCGGGACTGTGAAAGCACCCCACTGGCACAGGTTTCCAGGGTCCACCTATTGTCGCCAGAGACAAACCTGCAAGAGCACCATGTTTGATCTCAGCCTGGATCCTGTCTGGGAGGAGGAGAGGGAATCCCACCAGCAAATAGGTAAGAAGATAGCGTTATTCACTCAGGCCCTCTGATGCTGTAGCAATGCACGCACGGGGTTGCACTTGGCATTCTGACTCGTGCATGGCGTGTTTTCATCTCTTCCCTGGAGGTGAGGCCAAAAAGCCTGAAGTTCCTTCTGACACAGCTCTGCAGAAACTCTGGCTTTGTGCTCTCCTGTGCTTTGCAATAACATACCTGCTCTGTGGTGTGGCCAATGTTTACTTAATTGGTGGGAGGACTTTTTAATATCAAAAGGAAAACATTTCTTTTGCATTCCAAATAGGTAAGATGTGGTGTGCTGTGGTACAAGGGTAAGGATTGGGGGTGGGGAGGGAATGAAGAGAGGAAAAACAGTCCTTAGGGCTAAGGGGAATCCTTAGAGGAGGGGGTGGGTGGATAGGAGAGAGAACCAAGTAAAGGTGGGGGGGCAGAGGAAAGATCAATGGGCGTTGCTTTTAAGAGTCAGAACTATGACTGACCATATGTTTGCTTTGCAGTTATTTCCAAAAACAGATGATTAGTAGTGAGAAGCAACTGCTTTCTGATGCGTATGAGGGGGTCAGTTAATATTATTTCCAGCTGTTGGGGTAAGACACGGGGTAGGCTGTATATGTAACAGAAAGAGGTTGCTAAACTTCACGGTGCATGGGATTAGTTTTGATGGAGATTTTTTTTTTTAAAGATTTTATTTATTTATTAGAGAGAGAGAGCGAGCACAGGCAGACAGAGTGGCAGGCAGAGGCAGAGAGAGAAGCAGGCTCCCTGCCGAGCCTGGAGCCCGATGTGGGATTCGATCCCAGGACGCTGGGATCATGACCTGAGCCGAAGGCAGCTGCTTAACCAACTGAGCCACCCAGGCGTCCCTTGATGGAGATTTTTACCAGCTAGACAAAGCTGTTAGCTAAGGAAGAGGAATTTACCTGAGGATGCAAGGGGTTGGTAACTTGTAGTGGTTGCTGCAGATATCCTGTATTTTAAATAGTGCAAATCTATCAGCAATCAAATAGTCATTAAGAAATGCGGGCCTGTGAGCACAAGGACGCACAGAGGCGACATGCTGCAGACCATTTGGGTGAAGGGACGGGGTCCAATAGGGGGAGTTAGTGCTCTGTCTTCTTCACAGAGCCCCGGATGTATGGTGACTCCTAGGTCAGAGATGTCCTGAACCATTCATATTTCCTGGAGAGGAGGAGAGGTTGAGAGCACCCTGTGTTCAGGGGAAAGCTAACCCTGCTGTAAATTGTGTTGCTGAGTAGTAAATGTGTACACATTTCTACAACTTTGATTTATTTTGATTGTGATACTTCTTGAAAGATGTTGTAGCCCTTAAGTTTGCCAGTTCTCCCAAAGCAGAGTCTGCCAAAGAGTTTCCTTAGGATCTGCACCAAGGGAGTCCCCGCAGGACAGAGGCATGTGGGTAGAAGAGAACATCCCTGGTGGTGAGGATATGGCAACAAGAGATCCCAAGACATAAGGCATCAATTTGACTTTTTTTCTGGATGCCCATGGTACCTTCATTCTAAACCTGGGGCAACGCTAGAGGTATTAGTTTCTTGAATTGTTCGCAAGTCCTTGCAATGGACCGTTGCCATTTGCACTGAGGTATGTAGATGGGACATGGCTCAAATGGAAGGCTGCAGACTGAGTTTTAGTCCCAAGGGCTCCCGTTCCATCTTATGGATTACTCTATCCAGTTTTCAGGTTCAAGTTGAGCTCCGAGCAGCTGTTGGGTCTTTGATGCTCATATCCCCAGGGCCCCACCTTTCAGCTGACTGCTTGCTCCAGAGCCATGTGCCACACACTTCGGGAGTGACGCAGGAAGTCCTAGCCCTGGTCTCCTTCGGCACTGGTGTGTAAAAGCTGAGGGTGAAGATAGGCAGAGATATGGGTTGATTTGTGCTTTTAATGTGGTTTTTCTTTTCAGATCAAGTGAAACAGTATTATGTAATTCTTAGTAGATATAATAAATGTTTGTTGAGCATCTACCATGTGTCAGGCTGAGCAGCCATCAAGGAATTTATATTTGGTGTATATTTCTCTTCCTTCACTCGGCTCAGCTTGTGAAGCTCGACATTATTCTTAGTTACCCTCTGATCTCTGCCGTCTAGCATGGAGTCTGACCCATATGGGGACATGATGTGCAAAGAGCAGTTCACCTTGCTATTTACATTCTTTGTTCTCTGACATCTTTGCCTTACACGGGTCAACCGATGGACTTCTTCCCATCAGAATACCAGAACATCTTTCCCTCTAGCTGCTTACTTCCTACTGCACCTCTTACAACAACTGTGAGAAGAAACAAACTTTTTCCTTTATGGCAAGGGTGACTTCCCGCTAGTACGTACAATGCCCCATAAAGGCAGACCTGTTTTTATCCTTTTGTACGCTGCTGTTTCACCAGCACCAAAAATGTTGTCTGGGACATTGTAACTACATGTTAGCTTATTTGTAATTATTTGTTGAATGAATACATAAAATTAAAGCAGGGCAAAGACCTTAACATATTAGATAGGTTCAGTTAAGCTATGCAACAGTAACAAGTAAATCAGGAAATTTCGGGGGCTGAGCATAGACGTTTCTTTCTCTTTGCTGAGGAGTTGGCCATGGGTCCCTCAGCCTTCTGGATCAGCTCCTTTCCCAGCATGAATGCCAGGATCTGGGATGGAACATATAGCTTTTGGGTTCCTCCTATAGAGAAGGGAGGGTGGAAGGGTTGCCTCCTGACTCATAAATACTTTTGCCTGGAAGTGATGCATGTCCCTTCTGCTCATGGTCTTTTGCTTACATGGCTGGGGAATGTGGGTGAGCCCATGAGTATACAGTGAGCACGCTCCACTAAGTGTGATAGTCAGGCTGGCTAAGGGATGCTGTCATGTCCTAGGAAAGCAAGTGTTGGCGTTCCACCCTCACTCTGACCCCTTGAGTGCATGCCGGCCGCCTTTCCAATTCGAGCAGCTGCTCTTCTTTGCCTGAAGTCTGTTTCCGGGAACTGGAGCTTGCTTTGGCCTCCTGCTTTGCCGTCAGCACGGGAGGCTCCCGTACATCAGGCTGAGATTAAAGTTGAATAAGACATAAAGCAGCCTTCGAGGAGTTTGGGCTGTTTGAATTTTTGTCTCCCTCACTAGGCTCAGCTTGTTAAAGGCAGGGTAGACTCGATCGATGACTGATGGGAATTAGTGTGTAACTAGCTCAGGCAGGACCCTGAGGTGTATTTTCTACACTGGCTCCCAGAGATAGCAGCAGGATGAAGCTCTAATTGTCCTCAGCAAACACTTGCTTGATAACAAATCTATTATCAGCCGTCTTCCCTTCCCCATCTCACTTTCTCACTCCCCTGACAATGTTTCTTGAGATTTCCTCTCAAATAAATTATTTACACTTGATTTTGTGTTTTAGGATCTTCTTAAGGAGGAGCTCCAAACTAAAATACAAAGTTGCCTCAATAGTTTGAATTCTCTGTGTGTGTGTACGTGTGTGTGTGTGTATGAGAGAGAGAGAGAGAGAGAGAGAGAGAGAGAGAGAAAGAGAGAGAGAGAGAACATTGTATTGATTTGTGAAGGGCACAAGAGAGGCTTCCTTGCTGTCTTTGTCTGAGGGGCTCTGTAGGTAGTTGGAAAGAAGGAAGTGAAAGGAATAAAAGGGAAGGGAAGGAGAATATCTAAGATGCCAGAAAGGCTTTCTCCTATAACTGGGTTTTTTAAAAACATGAAACCTGGATCCTTTTATTACTCTATTGGCTCCCTGAAGTCCTGGGGAGAAACGTTCCCAAAGTTTTTCTAAGGTGAGCATACCCTGGCCTATCAGCACAAAAATCGGGGTGGCTGGAGTGCTCTGCTTTTCAGCACCTCTTGGTGGAGATTCCAGAAGTACCTTCAGACAGTCCTAAAGTGGTGATACTGGTCTTTGGTTCTTCACCTCTGCTTTTCATGTCCTCTGCTCCTTTTTGGAGATTTCCTGTGTCCCAGGATCAAATAGTGATAAAGTGACCTTATAATTTGTCATCCACATCAGGGCATTTTTTTGTTCTTAGGTCCTTGCAAACCAATGAGAAAACTAAAGCGTCACATAAACAAACCACTTTCACTCAGCTGGTGGTGGTGCCAGGGTGTAAGTGGGGGGTGGTGTGCTTCCTTAATGCAGCACCTGCTGTCCCATATTAGACTAGTCAGGGGCTTCATGGCAGAGAAGAAGGCCTGGGGCGATGGGGTAGGAGTCATGGTGTGCATGTACAGTCTCGACTTCGTTGTTCACTCCTAAGGGAAACTTGACAAGTCGTTTTGCTTCCCTGGGGGCAGTGTTAGTATCTACGAAGGACAGACCTAGGATCGAGTAAATAATAGTGATAATAATAGTAGCAGCCATACTTTCTTGTATATTTAGTGGCCGAGACTTAAGAGCATGGATTCTAAAGCTAGAAACTTGGGTTCGAATCCCAACTCTACCACTTACTAATGTGAGATCTGGGCCAAGGTACTGCTCAGTTTTCATAACCATTTAACCAGAGTACAAATGCCACATAATAAACTATACCTGTTTAGCAAGTGCAATTTTTAACTTTTGATATATGAATATGCCCATGAAGCCATGAAACTATGACTGCAATTGAGACAATGTGCCTATACATCCCCCCTCTGAGTTTCTGCTTATCCCTTTCCTTATAATAGGCTCCTCTATACCCACCCTCACTCCACAAGCAGCCACCAGTCTCTGTGTTGCTACAGATAAGTTTGTGTTTTCTAGAGATTTACATAAATGATGTCATGCAGTAGATGCCCTTTTTGGTTTGACTGCCTTCACCCTGCATCTTATTGTGAGATTCATTCTGTGTCATATCACTAGCTCATTCCTTGCTATTGCTGACGAGTATCCCCCTGCGTGAATAAATTGCAGCTTGTTAATTTGTTCCCCTGTTGCCAAATATTTAGGTTGTTTGGGACTTTTTTGGATATTACAAATACAACTCTGTGAACATTTATATGTAATTCTTTGCATGGACGTATGCTTTCTTTACTCTTGGGCAAACAGCTGGGAGTAGAATGGTAGGCTCATATGGTAGGCATATATATCAACACTTTAAGAAACTGTTACATTATCTTCTGATGTACTTTTACAATCTAATTCTAAAGGAAATTTTCCATTCCCACTATTAGTGTATACTGTGAGTTTTAGCTCTTCCCCATTTCCTTCAAGATTATGGTCATTTTTCTATTCTCTTTTATTTTGCTTATTTTGGTATGATCATTATTTTAAGTAGGTGTGTAGTAGTATGTCATTGGTTTTGATTCGTTTTTTTTTTCCTCATGAAGAAATGATGGTGGACATCTTTTCATATGCATGGTGGCCATCAAGTATCTCCATAGATGAGGTTTCTTTAAAAACTCTTGCCCAGTAAAAAGAATCTCTTTTGTTTCCTTATGTTTTGAGAGTTCTTTGTATGTGCTAGATAGCAAATCCCTTATTAGATACAAGATTCTAACTATTTTCTCCATTTCTGTGGCTTGCCTCTTCATTCTTTGGCTGTGTCTTTCCCAGAGCCAAAGTTTTTAATTTTGATGAAATCTGATTTATCAATTTGTTCTTTTATCTTTAATCCAAAGGCAGCTTTTCTCATATTTTTTCTTCTAGAAGTACTACAATTTTATGTTGACCTTTAAGCCCATGATCCGCCATGAGTGAATTTTTGTACACAATGCGGTGTGAGGTGTGGATCAAAGTTTGGTCCTTTGGCATATAAACAGCCGACTCTTCTAGCACCCTTTGTTGTAAAGATTATTTTTTTCTCTGCTGTATTGCTTTTGCACTTTTGTAAAAAATCAATTGTCCATATGTATGGGTCTCCTGGACTTTCTATTATTTTCATTTTTTGTTGTTTTGTTGTTTGTATTTATATCAATACTGCACAGTGCTCTAGGTTTGTAATAAGCCTTGAACGAAGGTACTGTTAGTTTTGAAATTTTGTTCTTCATTTTTGAAATCATTTTAGCTCTTCTAGGTCCTTTGTATGGCTATGTGAATTTTACAATTGGTCTGACAGTTTCTACAAAAAATCCTGCTGAGATTTTGATTGAAATTTTGTTGATCTCATAAATCAATTTCAGGAAAATTGACATCTTAACAATATTAAGTCTTCTGGCCCAGGATCATACAGACTGGGACACATTTGAGAGTGAAAGGGGATAGTAGGAAAATTATGCTTGGATAGCCAGCATAAACCAGGGCTGTTCTGAGATATATGGTCATCCTATTGTGTGCCTTCTCATCGGCCCACATGATGACATCCCACTGGTGGCATGGTTCCCAGAACTCTCATCTACTCCTGTCAACTTCAAAATTTACTATGCTTCTAAATAGTATTAACTACATTCCTGGCAGAAGCATCTCCATAAAGAAAATCCTAAAATCTCAGTATCCCATTGACAGCTTTTCCTGGATGGCAGGAATGACAATGGGTAGCCTGATAAGTCAAACCTTAGTAAGAATTACATAGCAGATGTGTTATTCTATTAACTTATTCATTCTTCTCACTTAATGAATGTATCCAACTCATATATTCTTTAACTTTTTAAAAAAGATTTTATTTATTTATTTGACAGACAGATATTCTTTAACTTTTAAGGACTGATTCTGAAGGCAGATTAGGACAGTGTTTAAAATAGTTTTCAAATACCCATCCCTGTGAATTATATTAAATAACAGCTGTAAAACACCCAGTACTATTTCTGGTGCATCCAAAGCCATTGCTAAGTTCCCATCCCCTGAAGCACATCATAGCCTTGGGTAGTCCCTGCCTGCAGTCAGGAAGGGCTTTCCTGGGGAGGGGAGTGGGGGGAAGGATGTGAACCCTGATCTTCCTATATTCTTCTGGGTGGATCAAAAGCAAAGCTCATAAAAAGTTGGCAAAAGAAAACTCAAACTATATCATAGCAGAAAATCTGGAGTAGTTCTTCATGATATCACTGTCAGTAATCTTGCAAGATACTTGAGGACATAACCTTCACTGTTCTTTGCTGTCATGCACGCAAGGGTCAGGGTTTGGGTGGTGTAGGAAGGAGGTGGTGGCTTGGACGTCCTCTGCCATTACTGTGAGCAGGAAGTGAAATATCAGGGTTGTTATTCCAGAATTCTCTCTCTGCTTAATTCTGTTTCATTCTGGCTTCCTGTGTATCTCTTCTGTGCTGTGTTCCTTCTCTGTGAGGCTCTGAAGCCATTCAGGTGGTCAAGTTGATGAGCTCAGCGGGTTAGGCTATGGGGCTAAGGAAATCAAGGTCACAGGTTTGGTGAGCCAATTAACTCTGCAGACAAAGAAATCTGTCCAAGTCCTCAGATTGCCTTACTGACTCTCACCAGCTGGCTTGAAAAACTGCTCTGTGGGGCCTGGAGCATGGATGCCTAAATAACAGGCCTATCCCTAGTCCTGGAGAATTCTCCCTGGAGGAGTCCTTCCAGACGTTAGAAACCTCTCATTAGATTCTGGGATTGTTCATTAATCTGGCAGAACTTTACTTCAAGGCCTGGTGTTTATCTTGAAGTAATTTATGAGTGACTGAAGATTTTGCATTGCTGTAAAAACTGATTGTTGATAGTGTACCAGCCTATTTGATAAATGATTCCTTGCTTCAGCATGCTGGAATGCAGAGTCAGCTGTGTAAGACTGCTGTGGGGAGGCCAAGGGGTAGCAAGCTGGGGCTTCAGATGTTGAGTTATTCAATTAAAAACTTCCTTTGTGTGCTTTCCGTGGGCCAGGCACAGTTTGGGGTACTGGGGATACTGGGGATATAAGTATTCATTATTTCCACATATGTTTTAAGGCCTCTTCCATGGGAGGCATTCTAGTGGATCCAAAGGGCACAGCAGAGAATGAGACACTGCTTTCAAGGTGATCTGGGTTCAGGGCATGGGGTCTTAACCCTTGTTTCATGGACTCCCTTAGCAATCCTGTGAAGTCTATGGAAACCTTCTCAGAGTAACACTTTTAGATGTTTAAAATGAGCACATGAGTTTACAAAGGAAGCTGGTTATAATACAATGCACTTGTCAAAATATTAAGCAAATACATCCATGCTAAGTGCTGAGTACCCATGGTCCCTCTCCTCTCTGCTCATAGAGACCACCTCTCAGGGCCCTCCTCTTCAGGGACCTTGTACCAATCTCAGCTGCTGCTTGGAGGTGGTGATGGGAGGTGTCATTCTAACCAACCATGCTCTGAACCACATGTCTTGGTCCTCCCAGGCACAGCTGAATAAAGGTAGGGAAGCACTGACCGGGAGGCTGCTGTTCCATCTCAAGCAACTGAAATGTTCTCATCAAAAGAGCTGTCCTAGGCAGCACATTCTTAGCAATGTGCATTTGAGAAGCAGGACCCATTTCAGATGTGGCTGGGGACTAAAGATGAAGAAAGGCAAAAAGGAGACCCCGATGTAGTCATGAGATGTCTGGAGCAAGGTGAAGGTCTGAGGAAGCTGAGCCAAAGACTAGGCAGAGCTGCTGAGACAAAGAAGAGAGTTAATAAGTCACTTGCTGTGGGTAGAGAGGCAGAGCAATGTGCAGAAAAACAGAAAAGGTCAAGGAGCTAAGTGGGGTTAAGGGCAGAGCCTTAGAGTGAAAATCCAAAAATCTTTCTGCAGAGATGTAGAATTGCTTTGGATGGATCTAGAACAATCCTTCAGTTTGTGTCTCCACTTCCATTTTTCCCAAGGGTCCTGGTGGTTCGTCTTTTCCTGAATCGTACTGAAGGGCTAGCTTCCTGGTGGACATTCCCATTTTCTTTATTATTGTGTACATTTTTACAATAACTTTATTGTTTACATATAATTTTATTTTTACAATAACTACGTCCCATGGCAACTAGTAGATCTCTGTTACTTGTTATCAAGAGTCAGATGCAAACATGGCAGGGTGGGATGAGTCTCCAGAGGGTAATGGGGGCATCTGACTCCCTTAGGCAGCAGGCGTGGGCAGACAGTGCTTCCCAGCACACTTCTAAGTTGATTTTTGGATTTGTTGAAGACTAACAGTACAAAATTTTGTCAGAAAATTCTGTGGTTCATTAAAATTTTGCTTCTTTTTTTATGTTGGGGACACTTGAATTCCATTGCAGTATGTGCTATTTATAGTAAAAACTTCGTTTTGTGTGTTGGGAGAAGGGTTTGGTAAAAGGACAAAGTCAGGGTCAGTGGAAAATTCAAGGCAACTAAAAGTGATATTTAATAATGAAATCCCATTCATACCATTTTGTTTGGTAATTGGTAGTAAGGTGAGAAAAGGCAATAATAATCTTAAAATTTTAAAAATAATCTTAAAATCTCATGGATCACTTAGTGGAAAAGGAAGTGCAACCCCAAATTAGATAGGAGAAAAGAGGGTATGGGGGCCAACCAAATAGGCATTTATTCATTTATCCACCCAGTGCCTCTTACAGATCAGGCAAAAGCAAGACAGACTGTCCTCAGGAGCTTATATACAATACATTAAAAATAAATAAGTAGATAATAATGCATTGTGAAATGTGCTAAGAAGGATATAAAAGGAAGACATGATAAGTGAGGAACTAGGTGGGGTGGGGACTAGTGTAGACAAGATGGATAAGGAATAGATCACTTCCTACCTTTGTAAGGAGGGGCATTTGAGGGGTGTCAGTGTGGCTCAGTGGGTTTAGCCTCTGCCTTTAGCTCAGGTCATGATCTCAGAGTCCTGGGATAGAGCCCAGCATCGCATCGGGCCCTCTGCTCAGCAGGGAGCCTGCTTCCCCCTTCCCCTCTGCCTGCTTCTCTGCCTACTTGTGATCTCACTCTCTCTGTGTCAAATAAATAAATAAAATCTTTAAGAAAAAAAAGGGGGGCAGTTGAGCTGAGACTTGAAACTTGCAGGTCAGTCTTGGGTGCTGCCAAAGGAAGTTCCTTCCAGCCAGAGGGGATAGGAAGTGCACCTTAAATATAGACTGGGGCTTAGGAGGTAGAGAGGGAAAGGGAGAAGAGTTTGAGTGAGGCTAGAGGTAAGCAAAGACCATTTGCTTAACAACCATTCATGCAAAGCCTTCCTGGACCAGGCTGTGATTCCCGGCATATAGCAGTGAACAAGACAGATAAAAGCCTCTGCCCCCAGGGAGCATATCCTTTAGAGAGGACCTGGTCATAATATGCCTTGTAATAAAGGGTTTGGACTTTAGCATAAAGACAATGGGACGCCTTTGAAGTGGTCAAAGCTGGGGAGTGACATAGTTGGATTTGTATTTTAGAAATCACAGCTCCGAGAACAGTGGGAAGAATGGTTGGGGCAGGGCAGTCTAGAAGCCTGGAGACTAGAGAGATTGGTGCAAAAAAGAAAATGTTATTCTGTTTTTAGATAGTGCAGTAGGTTGGAAATAAATGGAGAGATTCCAGAGGTATTAAGAAGGTGTAACGGACAGGATCAGGTGGACAGGTGAAAGATTTAGAAGGACACAGACACATGTGGTCAATTTTCTGACTTCAAGAATTGGGTGGATGTTGTTGGCATTAATTTTGGGGGGCAACACACAAGAAAGAACAGATTTTTTTTGAGGAAAAATTAAATGGTATCATTCCTGTCTTTGATGAGACTTATACTTTATTGAAGAGACAAACATGCAAATAAAACCACTTTATCAACCAGTGTGTATTACTCAGTAAATTATGCTGTACTAACAACCACCATAATAGTGTTTTCATTCAGCCAAGATTTATTTTTCTGTCATGTTGCATGTCCAAAGCCGACAGTGTGGGGTCTACCGGGGGAAGCATGGAGCTCTCCTCATTGTAATCAGTGGACTGAGGCCAATAGAGTTTCCATCTTGACACAAGCTTCTACCCACCAAGACAGAGTTAAAAAAAAGAGTAAGAGAAAGAAATAATGAATTTAGCTCTTAAATCCTCTGTCTGGAAATATCTGTGTCCCATCTGCGCCCATTTCATTGGCCAAATGTCTGTGTCCCATCTGCGCCCATTTCATTGCCCAAGTCATAGGGTCATGCCTAACTTCAAGAATCTGAGGAAGGACAATCACACTGGGATGGGAGGAAGGAAGGGAGGAAGAGGATGGAAGGGAGGAAGAAGACAATTTCTTCTTTTCAGTGCATCCTATCAGATGGGGCACATTTCATTTTGTCTTCCGTGGATGGCAGTCATTTAGATAGCTTGATGAAGTTGGTATTTACCAGACTTCTCCACTATAAACCTTTTCTCCCTTTGTAATTAATAAATATGTTGTAGGGAGTTACTCTGAAACTACCTTCATTAAACTTTTAATTAATTAATTAAGATCTGAAGGGACCCATGGTTTTCTCTTTATTCGGTGGGTTATCACTCATTACTATAATTATTTATTTTCACACTCAAATTGTCCCAGATTTGGCCAGTGGGAACCCTTTGAATCTGACTTCCGTGTCTGTTTAGCATGTTCCTGCATTCTTTGAGTATTTCCTTGCCTCTGGCTGCAGACTTACCTTATACTTGGCTTGCTCCTACTCTAGCTATGGAGTCAGTCACTTCTCCAAGGAGTCCTGATTGTTTTTAGTGGAGAAGAGTATTTAGAAGACTCGAGTGTTTGGCGTGCTATTTGCTTTGGGGATGTTGCTGCTTCCAGGCCCTTTCAGTGGACAGACAGCAGGATACATGTATCCACGTACACACACTCACACACACACACATACACACACACACGCATGCGTACGCATACTCACATCTATGCTCGTACCTGTATGTACTATGTATATTTACTTTGGAATCCCCAATTCCAGTTCAACAGCATGGAGGATATTCTGCTTTTCTTTCTTTCTGTATTTATAAATCTTTGCTCCTACACTGAGCACATTGGCTCTCATCCTCATATATTTACTTAGTTTTTGAGTCCTAGCCTACCTCCTCCCCATCCTTCCCATGTGGGTACTCTCCCCACTCTATTTGGCCTCCAACACCATGCCAAGCTACCTTCCTCACTACTTAGGCTCTGACTTCCCATCCTGGACTGACGGGGACAGTGGATTGTTAACAAAGCTTGCAAGGTGATCTCCCTGTACCCTACCACGAATCTGTTTGGGGCCCATTTTTTTTTTTAAAGATTTTATTTATTTATTTGACAGACAGAGATCACAAGTAGGCAGAGAGTCAGACAGGGGGTTGGGGGAAGCAGGCTCCCCGCCGAGCAGAGAGCCCGATGCGGGGTTTGATCCCAAGATACTGGGATCATGACCCGAGCCGAAGGCAGAGGGTTTAACCCACTGAGCCACCCAGGCGTTGGGGCCCATTTTTATAGGTAATGTAATGTGTGGTATTGAGAAAGGATTGCAGACAACTAAGAGTTAGAAGTCCAGATCTTGAGTCCCATTCCCTGCCCCTACCCCCTTCTAAAGCCCTGGGCATCAATAACAATTATTGGAATCCATGGAAGATTTCTCTGGCTTCTCTTTCTCAGTTTCATTCCCAAATGGATTTACTTTGGAAAGTAAGTGAAAGTCCACTTACCCATTTCAGAGTTATCTAAGGGTGAAAAAAAATGCTATTTTTTCAGCAGTTCAGAGATTTTTCAAATACTTTTTTTGTCTTTGGATTACTCAAAAGCAGCTTTGTTTGGAAATTTTAAACTTGGCATCTCTGGTACAAAACCCTGAGTAAGGAATGTGTGCTTTGCCTTGTTTGAAGAAATTTGGTTTTGAAATAACACAGTTATGGATGTTTAAAAATACTGCACGGAGCAGACACTGTGTGTTATTTTCCTTTGCCTTTGAAACATGCTCTATATTGTGAAGCTGGTAACTTTCATGGGTGGGAGGATTTAATAGCGTATACTTAACTGATGCAAATGTGAGATCATTTTATAAGTCACAGGGGAATCCGGTCGGGTTGTCTTTTCAGCTTCTATTCAGTAAATTCACATGATCTCCAAATAGCTTAGAATCCTTGGGCACACTGCCTGTGTACATATCAGGTGCTCCATAATTGCTGAGCTGATGTGAACTGAACATGCTTGTTTTCATTTGGCCGGATGGTTCCCCTCTAGCTTTGAGTGCTTAAGTATGGTCTGAAACAGGGTTTGGCAAATTATGGACCATGGACCAAATCCAGCTTGCCACCCGCTTTTCTATGGCCTGCAGGCTGAGAATGTTTTTCGCGTTTTCTAAATTGTTGAATAAAAATCAAAAGGAGACTAACACTTCATGACATGGGAAAATTATGTGAAATTGAAATTTCAGTGTGCACACATAAAGTTTTATCAGGATATAGTCATGCTCACTCACTGATGCACCACCCAAGACTGCTTTCACATGACAATGGCAGAGATGAGCACTTACAACAGAGACTGTATGA